>JAUMGZ010165289.1:0-43460 GCA_032359645.1 Pododesmus macrochisma
ACATACACACCAACAAATAGTAATTATTAGTATTTGACTTATCAAATGTATTAATTTTATGACACATCATCTAATTACAGTGTTATAAAAAATAATTCGTTTTATTGAAGTTATTGCTTTCATAGTACTGGAATGTGTATGTATCTTTAATATTGACTTTACAATTTACACAGTTGAGATATTTGAATCTTTATTGATTATAATATTAAGAAATCTGATTTAGGAAGGAAAATGTACTTTGGGATAGGTCAGGTTTACATTTTGTAGTCAAATAACCTTACTTTTCCCGGCGAATTTGATGCTTTGCGTCAATGTTTTCTTGTACAACCTGGTACCCGTTTAGTCGCTACCGGACGGTAGGTTAGTGACAAAAGAGTTCACTTCGTGTTCGGGAGGCAATGGTTCGACGTTAACATTAGGTAAACTTCTTGCTTAATGATAAGAGCTCAGCATTTGTGGGTAGGAGAAGGATTGGTTGGCTCAGTGTCCGGATAATGTGATCGAGCAAAGCATCATGCCGATGTGTATGTGATGTGATATCTTTGTGATAAAGTTGCTACCAATGCGCAAACAGACACCGTCTCGATATGACCTAAATACGAGAATCTCTTAACCTTTCGGACAAAAAAGTTTATACGGTTGGGGTCAAGACTAAACCCTAAATCAAATATGTCATGTCTTCATTTTTTCGACTTCTTCAAAATCACCGGACCAATATCAACCAAACCTCAGTAGGACGATCTTTTAGGGGAAGTAGATTCATAAGTCGGTGTTTGACCTCGGGAAGTGTCACCAAGGATTGAAATGGGGGAAACTTTGACTATTCGACTATAAGTAACACCTTTAAGACATACACATTTACGTTTGTAAAAGACATGACCTAGGGTCAATTGTTTTTGTCAATTACCAAATGAAATTTACGTGTTGTTGCAATTAACGTTAGGCCCAATAGGCCTCTTGTTGTAAAAGTGGGCATCCAGAGACTACACCATTAAAAGTTAGCAGTAAAGGAATCAAGTGTAAGTGTGCCTCCAGTTCAGTGTATTTACATGACATTGGTATCTTCTTATTTTGTATGTCATATGTGTATTCTTTCTTTTATTAAATCAACAGTTTTCAATATTTGATTCATTTTATCTTTTGTCGTTTAACGTAATGTTTGCTTTTTAGAGTTTAGCTTAAATATCTTAATCTTATTTCTTAAACACACTCTAGTTCAACTGTGTGGGTTAAGAAGTATGCTTAAAGTTTGTTTGTGGACGTGGGTCGCGCGAATGCTGTCAGTTTTCATAATTTGTCGATGGTCAATTTACGCCTTGTGGTCTAGAGGGCGCCAGGAATCATTCGACTCCGTCATCTTCTTGCTGTTGATTCATAGCCAAGTCTCGTCGCCAGGGGGCGTGATTTTACCTCACATAAATCACAGTTGGTAGACTCTCTAAATATGGCTTGTAATGGGATAGCTGATCGAGAAATAATTGTAAACAATAGATTACAATTGCATAAGATGAGGATACCGTCAACATAATTCAATATATTCTGATATACTGCAATGTAAAGCTAATATTTTCACCGTTTAAGTGTCCGTGTCAATGTCCATGTACATAATGTATATGATACAATGAAGCGATGAATATATTAACAATGACACGGCATTAATGTATGAACATGACATGTGATATCGTGGGTGGAAATAAGGTACTCACAGATCATGAAAACATCTGTAATTTTTCTATTTATATGAATCAAACCAACAGTTGTACGATCTATCAAATTATTCAATGATTTTGATACTTTAGAGTTCCATTAACACATTTAATTTATTCGAAATGTTATTATATAAGACAACACACTTTAAGTTACTTTTTGAGAATATTTCAAATGCATGCTTGCATGTTTAAGACCGTTAAAAGTTTAAAAAAAAAAAAAAAAAAAAAAAGTTCACTAGAAGTAGTGACTCATAAAGCATCAAGCTTTGCAATTTAAAAACTGAAGGGCACGTCCATAAATCTTTAATGAGACTGTTTCTTGAATTAAAACGAATTATTATTTTTTCTAAATATTCTATGATTTTTCCTTTAAATGTTAAGAAATATATCGTGAAAGAGAAAATTCATTTTCTTGTCAATCCTATATGCACGAATCATGCACAATAATTTAAAGTTAAACTAATCTGCGTTTACATTGATTATGTTGAGTACTAGTATGATATATCGTGTATGATAACACATTTGTATTCTTTGTTTCTATATTATTTGATTAAGGCAAGAAAAATAGTACTGTGTTCCGCTAACGGCTTAGAAAAATTAGGGTAGGTAGGTATAGGCAAATCTTTTTATTTTACTTTAAGTTTTACATGTATAGGTAATATAGAGAAACAGGTTCCGACTTTAACAGTGCTTGTCTGAAAATGACATAATAACTTTTAGGGTAGGCACTAAAAATTAGGGTAGGTAGGGTTAGCGGAGATACAAGTATTTTTTTTCTTTGGGCCGAAGTTATCTTAATTATGCTAAATGTATCAGTATATCCTATAACACAGACTAATAACTTTAAATATAGGCCTGTTTTCTCAGTAAACGGACAAGGTGGACTATGCTAACTTAGGAATTATAACGATTTTAATTACAATATATCATAATTGGTATTGTATCAATATACTATAGTTTTTCATCTTATTACATACCTGCATGTACTTATCTAACACAATTATAAGCATGGTATTACCTGCTGATCGCATTGTGATCATTATAGTGTTTTATTTTGAAAAAAAAGTCTCCACTAATAAGTTATAACTGTTAAGAACATTCAATGTCCTATAGCACCTACTCCTGGTCTTATATCCATCTTGGCAACCTCTTGAGCTAGTTAACTTAGTTAAGAGACAAGGTGAACTTCTATTGTTAAATGTTTTGTATAACAACGAGACTTCTATAGTATATATGACTACACAACATTTCATCTTTATTTATATGTGAGTTACAAGTGTATAATGTTGATTGTAATATTATCATACTGCATATTGTATTGCTCATTTACGTTTTTTTTTCTAATGTTTAATATTAAAAGTACTGTTGTCATCATGTCCCATCTGGGGCCCTTAGTTGGAAATAAAGAATTTGAATTTAGTAAAACACCGTCCTAAAGAGACTTTCATATATCCATCGGACTTATCATACTCCATGGTCATGTCTGTGCCTTAAAATTTAATGAAGACTAGGTATAAAACATTTCCTGACTTTATTTGTCTTTTTGACATTGAGGTATTGGAGGACCCTTCAGATCTCAACTGACCACGAAGGGTCATTCATCAAATCTCTTTTCTTGCTGTTGTCCACCCCGTGTCCGTGTTCGGACACACGTTCAAGAGGGCGATTTCACTACGAACGTGGTCATTATAACCCAAAACGATTGATTTTTATTACAAAATCTTTTTGTGAACATTTTATATTTGATTTGATGGATGGCCCATCAGACGGAGAGCATTTTCACTTAAGACTTAATTTGTTATTGATGTAACTTAATTTCCAGCTGTCAGCAATCATTTGTTCTAACATAACTGCAGTACGTGTAACGAGTACGTTGACAATGTTTCATCAGTCATGTCAGCTTTATTGATATACCTTTGTTCTTTCTTACCTTTGATATATCCTTGCTTACTTGTAAGAGTTTGTATAAAACTTAGAACGTATTGCAAGACAAAATCAACCATCTTAGTAGATCGTGTTTAGTTTTGAACTAAAATCCCCAAGTTTAACGCTTTGTTAATGCACTTTTTGCTTGTAACGGAAGACTCTCAATAAATTGTACAACACGACACATTTCACTGAATGCAAAATGTTTCAGTCCTAAATGTCATAAAGTTTGCAAACAGAATACTTTTTTGCAATCGATTTGTATTTATAATATCGAACACACGAAAAAACTAAGATTACTCCGTCGTTACAAAACATAACAATTAATTAGATACGATGCACATTGTAATGATATCAACTAAAGAAGACTCTTGGGGGTAGTTCTCAGAAATGATAAGCTGTATCTTCGTACAGTTTTATAAAACAAACGTTCATTTTTGTGTGATTTTAATTATGATGTTCTGATGGATGTATTTATTATTTGGAAACTCTGTTACCAGAATATGTTTTACATAATAATTAACGGACAGTTCCCTTACGTTTTAAGTTATTGTGCAAACCTGGACAGTTTTGTTGCCTACCCACAACTATGTAGTGAATGTAATAAACACCCGATAATGAAGGTACTACAATGAGTTTAGTTAAATGATCGTGGGTTAAAGTAACCGGTGGTCACAAATACCATCAATACACTGTATAGTGGACAGTCGTTACGGATTTATTACAGTCAAAGTTGACATAATAATTACGGCAGATCTTCCGTGAGTGCTGGCGCTGTATATGTATTTAATTGGGCGTCAAAATAGCATCTTTGTTCACATAATCTGAGCGTAAGTGGCCAGTGGTGACCACGATGGTCAAGCACGAGGCCATAATGTTGACTTTTGACACGGTCCACCTTCGCCACTGTGTCTCTCAAGTGTCGTATACTTTTATAAAGGTCGTAAAGATTCTACATGAAAGGAGGAAACTTATCACAGATAAGTAAAATAATCCTGTCCACCTCACTACCGTTGATGACCAGCAGGTCGTTACATGTGTATTGCTGTGGTCAACACACTGGTAATTTTAGCGCCACTCTGACGGTACCCGACGCGTAGGTTACTGATAGGGGTGTGACACCTAAGATGGCGCTGACTGATTGGCATGACAGGCCGGAAGTCGTGGATACACAGTTACAAAATGTAGCAGGAAGCGGAGAGGGTATTTAGATTGAATCTTCATTAAACACCCCCTCGATATCAACGTTACAGATTCATCTATAATTAGTCATATTGTCTCATGTCCAGAATTTTTTTGTCAATTTATTTTTTAGTCCATGATCGAATACAATATACCCACAAACACGGAGATTTTAATTAGTCAATAATATATTTCAAACAGCAACTAAATGTTTATCAACAAGTAAGATATATTAATTCTTTTATTAATTTTTCTTCAGTCGCGGATATATCCATGGACTCTGGAACTAGTAAAACAATCTAAGACATATCTTTGGACACTTATTGAATCGTTGCCCTAAACTTATATCATCCATGTCGGTTTCAATTGCCACCGAGAAAATGGTTTCGGAATCATACAGCGCACTGTAAATGATACGAATAGTTTTAAATTTGTATTCTATATTAGTATGGTGGTGCATCTTTTTAAATATACCTAGCAATCTCCGTTCATTTACTTAGAAGAAATTACCGTATTACCTTTTATATATATATATACGCTTAAATATTCAAAAAGACATGTGTCCCTAATTTCTTGGATACATTTTGCTTATCTGAAATTACACCATGTGCGAGTGATGCTAATTGTTTATCAGTGGAGTGTGTTTGTAACTTAAGATGGAATGAGCCTAATAAACTACCTCTGAAAGCAGCTTAAATTGTTTTTATATAAGAGATACGTTCAGAAGAATGAAATAGAAACAGAAATAGAGTATACTGTGTGAAAACATTACAGAAACCAAGATTCAAATAAGTCATTTGGTCAAAAAGAAGAATAAAGAAATAGTACGGAAGATAATAAAGGTTAAGTATTATGATAATTATATCAAACTTTTTTTATATTATCTGACGTGTGTGATGAATAGTGCCTTTATCCACCACTGAAACAAATAAAACCAAAACATTTAGGCAACATTTCAACAGTTTAAGAACTAACGTGACGAAGGCACACAGTACAAACTAACTACAAAAAACGTACTCAAGAAAACTTTCTTCCCACGGTCCTATCAACAGCCAAGGAAACGCCTTCAGCATCAAATATTATAAAGGGTCATATTTTTACTATCCTTTTCATCTTTCCTCACAGAAAGAAAATATTGAGCAATATTTTCATAAAGTAAAAAATTAAGGCATTAAAACTGACATTTTAATACTTGTCCGGAGGATTATATGCTGGACAACAGATGACCACTGCGATTATGTCAACATATTGAGAAGATTATTGATAAGTAGCACGGCCGGGTATCGATACCTGGGGCTAGATCGTGGTCCAGATTGGGCTGGGACAAACAGAGCCCGACAAGATGATAAACCCATTTCAATTGAATATTGCGCAATGAAAATAAAATAGGTACAAAGAGGCATGATGATATCATTTGTTAACTTGAATGTGAGAAACAATTAAAAGATTGATGGCATTTGTCAGTGTGGTACTACATGATGGAGATTACGTCACGTCTGTCAGTCGCCGGACATGTTTTCTGTTAACGAAGGCACCCCGGGTGTAGCACACAATGAATGCACAATACAAATACAAATATTATTCTTTTATTTTGTGTTAATGTTTGCGGTATATAAAACAGTAAACGTTGAGCTGTTTATTTCTAAATTGTCGTTGTAAATAACCCGAGAGAATACCGCTTAAGAATTATAATTAATTTTGATGACCAAATTGATAAAACTCATAACTTAAGCGGTCACGTAAACTTTATCATATTATAAGATGCAGTTAATAAATGTTTTAATTTTTATTAAAGTGAAATTGTTTGTGCTACGAAAAATTGACATGTAAAAGAGACACGAAAAGACAAAGAAAAGTTGTCAACACGAAATAAAAATTGTTATTCGAGGACATCACCTTATACAGTGGGACTTATAACGACAATTCAACCTGACAAATAAAGCCGGAACCCTTCCATCTCATTAAACCCTTAACACAATTAGGAGCATAAATCAACGAATATAAAAAGACCATTAGAATTTAGAGTGCCATAATACAGGACAACTTTGCATGGTAACTGTTATTCCTTCAGTTTTACTGATTGCATCTCCTTACGTCATTTTCTGTAAGACAAATTGGAGAAAGGTATATATGAATATACATAACGAGTACATGGTTCCTGTTCGCACGTGTTGTGTTGTATTGTGACAACAGGTGTATCTGATTTGTGTTGTATTATGACAACAGGTGTATCTGATTTGGGAAGCATTAGTTGTCGGTGCAATAGACAGTATGTTTTATTAAACAAGATGCTCATCAAGGTAGAGCACGGTGTATATTTGACAGTTTTCCGTGGCAGCATTAGACAAACCCTAGCTTATCATCACTACAGATCCAACTATTGATACTTGATGTACAACCAAACATTCCAAAATCAGAGAGGGTTTCCGTAACACTGTCGGCGCTGGCCAGCATCAGATCACACAAGAAGGGCTATTTTGACAATATTTGACAGCCGAAGTTGCAATTTTGGTAGCAATGCCGTTTGATTAGGAGCCTGAGTGTATCCAGAGAAGTGATTATAGTGCCTCCATCGCTCACTGTTTACAAGAACAACGCTGGGGGCTGGCGACTTCAAGGAAGCAAGAATTGTCTGTAAAGACCAGTGTCCGAATTACTGCCGACATATGCTCTTGTTTGACTTGTAATACAGAGCACATGTAGTGTAGACAGAATCACAAATTTACCTCTAATTGACCATCGTGGACATTTCTGATTACAAAGGGAAGAGTTGGACAAACCGCAGGCCCCAGTCAGACGGTGTCTCGATCCCCCATTGATAAAAAGGGAAGGGAGCCGGAACTCGTAGCGACGAGGAACATAATTTCACGAGTTATCATCCAATTCATCACCCGCGATGAAGACTCATAAGACACAAGTTGTGAAAACCAAAGAGCTGTTTCTGTAACTCTAACAAGATTAAACAGTGTCCCCTTTGAAAGTAGCGCTTATCAAAACAACAAAATCAACGATTATCAACGCTTTTGTGAGCACTGATAACTGTATTACACATTACAAGCTTCCTGTAGATGCAAACTTGTGACTTTAAGATAATCTCATTAACACGAGAAATCCGATTCCGTTCTTTGTGTTGATTTTACACATAAAGAATATAGTTATGATGTATATACTTTTAATGTAACCGTTAATCTAGAACATACTTTGTGTTGTCGTCTGCGTTTCTTTTACTGTAAGTCGGGTACGTTGGGAGGTTCTATAATCCTTTCTTATGAAATCATAGGTTCGTTATGAATCTGATTTATTGACGAACCTGTATCATATATAAATTCTCCCTACTGGTTCTTACGAATGGCACTATATTGTTGCATGGTTGAATAAAAATAGATGCAAATGTCGACAAGAAGTGCAAGAAGATGTGAGCCATGTATACTTAGAATAAATTACGCCCGTTAAGTAAGCATATTGTCTGGAACTCTCTTAACTGTAGCCATTTTTCTGGAAAAGTGTATATTTAATCAAGATAAATGATGGTTTAAAAGATGACGGGATAACACAAACATCTTTCTCTGTACATAAAATGTTTACTGGCCCAGGCATCGCTGGTAAGCTTCAAACGGTAGCCATTTTAGACGGATTGTTGAGTGTTGTTTGACAGATAACAAACCTTTCTGTGAAGTGGACAATAATTATCGAGTTTTTATCAAAGGTTGAGACTCTTTTGCTCACGAAGGTAACATGAAAAATCTATCATGTCAAGCAAGAACCTTTGTCCGATAAGCGCTCACTTCTTCACTCGGTTACCTCCCTTACATGTCGTTGTACACATTAAACATTGTCTTCAAGTTGTAAGATCACAGCTATGGCACATCGTATACTAAAGGTTCAGCCTTAGAAACAATACTGACCTTGTGTGACCTTTAAACTCTACTTATAAATATTTCTCGTATACAACTCGTGTTTTACACGCATTCACGAGACGGTCGCCATTTTGATTTATTGTCGGATTCAACAGCCTATAGTCTTTTCGTCTGAGTGGTAATGTTTGTCCAACCTGCGACTCAAGTGCATTTTAAAATATATATGTGATACTATGATACTTTAAACCAGGAGAACACATATTTGTAACATTCGCTCGTGACATTTTTTGTGATATGAACGTTACGTTGTGTTACCTTGTCCGTGTACATATAGTCATTGTAGGTGATTTTTGTCTTTCTTGTATATTATTAACAATACCTGTATTATTACGAACATTACGTTCACCCCACACAGCTGAATTATTAACGGTTATTTTTATGCTATTTATACATGTATAGCTGATTAAAGATTATTGGTTTTTCTGTATTTGGCGACCATTGATATATTAAGAATTTCCAACATTTTTATTATATCATCCCCATTATACAATATGCATGCAGTTGTTTTTCGGCCACAATATGCCTTGCCTGACATGGTGTGAAGAGGCTCTAATTATGACACACGTGAATACAAAATGGTCTCATATAGGTGCAACTGCAGCTGTATGTGTTTTTGTGATTAAGTGTCATGATATACAATGATTGTCGTGTGGTGAGTTCAACTCATAAGTCTATTCAGACAAAGCTAATGTTAACTAAGGCTGTAAAAACTACGACAATTCCTCTTTTAAGTAGTTCCAGATGGAGAAGCCGCCAACAGAGTAGAAGTATTTATAGAAAGTAGTGAATAAGAAAAACCAAAACTCTATTTAAAAAGGTATAAGTCCACGGACACGGAAAAACAACGGAAAATGGGGACACGAACAGAAAAAATATAACAAATATACACATATTAAATTAAAAAAGGAAACATCAAGAACGTATTTGAAAACCTAGAAGCAAAATCAGGTCTTCACGAAAGAGTGAGTTTTTATTGATACACATGCGTCACCCGTGGAGATGTCTTTGTGCCAATTCGTTATGTGACAACCTTATTCAAAGTAAACACAGACATGCAACCTATTCCCTGGACAACGTTCAGTGCGATTAACAGGTTTGTATTACATTGTTTGTTTGTCAGGGAACTCGATTGCATATTCTTCAAATTTTTATTTTTGCTGCACAAAATTCACCAGTTTTAATCTATCTCATGGAAATGAAAAACATTTGATAAACCAACTTCGCATATTTTGATGTAAATATAAAGGTTTTGGTATTACATTGTAATAGTGCTGATCCGAAGACTACATAGAGTTGTAATTTGTAATATCATTGAGCATGAACATTATGATGATGGCTCCGTGTTCTCAGATTCAGCAGTTTTCTACATTTTTCTACATTGAGCAACGTAAATGCCAATTTACTGTCTCGACAGTAAATAGCAAGCAGTTAACCAAGGAGTAAAGTAAGCAGTAAGCAGTATATATACAGTGAAAATATAAAAGTATATATAAGCAGTATGCACTGTGCAAAAAGTAGTGGACGCTAAAAATATAATTGGCAATACGCTGTCGCTTATGGAATTACATATGTGTTCGCATATAGCAAACATTTATTTATCTTAAAACTGATAATATACACATAGCGTATTTGCTTCATCGCCGAATTAATAAAGGAGTTGTAGTTTGCTTTTTAATTGATTTAACACGATTCTACAACCAATTTTCACATTTCTATTCATATAATCTACTAAACGGACTGGAACCGCGTTATAGTAAGGCAGATTTGTGTTTAATTTGGACCTTGTTTTTAAATTCCTAACGAATTGCGTTAATAGTTCTGTACCGTGTTGCACTTGTCTGAAAGCACACCGGGAGGAAATGAAATGAAATTCTAAACACCTCTTTGATCTGGGAGCACAAGAAGGTATTTTCGGCATAAAATTAATATCAATTCAATTGAATTCCTGCTCCACGTTTTCATGTATACGTTTCTGTATCGAATGGAGAACTAAAACTTCACACATGTTCGGAATGTTTCTATTTCGTTCACATCGACTATATTATATAGAATAAAAGTGTTACTTTTATTAATTCTAGTATCAACATATTTTCACTTTCATAAACATTAAACACCGAGGTTAAGATCATTAATTCTTCTTATGAATCCTAACATTTGATGCTTTGCGAACCAGGAATATTTGAGCATCATTTTCGCGTATATAACTGTGAAATGTCGTTATGATTTCTAGAATACAAGGATTCTTTCTTTGATATAAAACCTCAGCAATACACTGCTCATTTCTGTTCGTCACATTGGATGTGAATATCTTCCTTACACAGAGGGAGGGTGCGAATATACGTGATGCTTAACCCTTCAGATCGCGCAATTAGATTTCAGCTCGATTTGAAACACATCTTAGGCATTTTTGCAAGGATTCCATGTCTTGCGTTAAGTGTTTGGATTTAAGCAAAATTAAAATACGAGACAGTTATAATTGGTGCTTTGATTGGAAAACAACATTTATTTTTATAAAGTTCTCAGTAACCGCTACTCCATGCAGAGTAAACGTATAAATACAGTCAGTGATAATCTTGTATAGTCTTGTTAACAAAACCAGAAATAACTGTTCATTATTCACACACACACACACACACACACACACGCACACACACACACACACACACACACACGTTGGCACGAGCACACACGCAAAATATTGTATTTTGAAAAAATCATTTTTGTCAAAACTTTTTTATACTTTAATTTTAAGGGTATGTACCAAAAACTATTAACAATTAATGTATGTCCATATGAGCGGAGTGGAAAATTAGTAGTTTGAAATATGGCTATATTCACATACAACTTTACTTCGTGATCCTAGTGCATGTCTGATGATTGTCATACAAGTTAATTTATTGTTAAATAAATCCATAATGCCAACAAACTTGCATTTTATTCAGTTCATTTTGCCACATGCTCACATTTAAACGATTCTATGGTCAAACAACATGGAACCATCACATTTAGATTACACTACTAAATGTGGTACTTGATGCTTATCATATCGCGAGCACCTGGTTTCGCTTCTAGTTTTTTAATAGAAGTTCGTGATTTTCAATTTTTAGTTAATAAATGTGTATATTTGGTTATTTTTTCTGTGTGCGTCCAACGTTTTCCTTTTGTTTGCCAATGTCCATGGACTTACGGCCTTAAACTATCGTCATGGTTTTTCGAATTTACTACTTTAATGTGAAAAAGGACATCAAACGAACCGCCAGTATGCAGTCTCCAATTTAACAATTTAATCATTGTTTTAAGTATTCATTTGATTTTAAACATTATTGTGCAAGCCGGTGGTAATGCTCTGTAGTGAAATAGATCACCCCTTTCCTATTCATCAACTGTTTCGTTTATCATATTAATAATGCACTTCATAATGGTATGTATTTTTATCAATTTACGGAATAACTGCTACAGCGACTTTGTTTCTTTGTGTTTTTGTGTTTTGTCATTCCATACTGTTTTAGAATAACATTGTAAAGACAAAACCCTAAAGAAACGTGATTATTTGCACACGGTTTACAATTATGACTAAAGTTGTAAAGACAATGCTGTTCATACTTAACAGGTGGATAGCACTGGTACAGCCAGGAACTCTCTCAAAAGCATTGCATTTCTATATATAAAACACTGTTTTTGCAAACTCGAAATTCTTGTTATTAACGGGTCGGACATTCTGTCTATGCAACGCTCAAGAAAACAAACTCCTTTCTCATTATCACTTAATTTTCTGACAATATTCATCCGACGACAGCAATCTTGACGATATACGCCATAAATAACACATCCATGAGTGATTCTGTAGCCTAAGTTTTTAACTCGAACCAATGCTGTAACTCTGGCGCCGAAAATGGCTATATTGACGAAAGCAAATTTGTTTCCTTATGAATACTAATAGAATTAATTAAGAATTGCAATCAGGAAGAATGTTCATTGATGAATTCTACACGTTGGCTGCCATTGGTCTGACGAACGTGCTTCCATGTTGTCTAAGGAGTGAGGGTTGCGAGTCTTTCAAACGTTCCATGCAGACATTGTAGAGGCATCGCCATGAGTCTAATAAACTGTATAATTATGCGATTAATTCGCTAAAATCATAAGCGAATGGATTAATTCTAAAATGAAAAGGCGACGAAAAGCTGCGTGAAACAGTTGCCCTCACGACAAGGCGTTACTCGGAGTGTAAGAAGTGAAATGGTAAACCTGGTTCACGTAGTGCGATACTTATAAACTCTACATATATAGCCGTATATCTGGTACGTATAGCGTAACCATCTAAGTCTTAATTATGGTATAATTACTTTTCTCCCGGTCAGAAAATACACAATAAAAATAATAAAATACACGAGGAAAATAGCAGAGCGTGCTCGTTCATTTTTTTCGTAGTCGTTTGTGCTTTTTTATGTATTTTCTGAAAGTATTGGTTTTTAAAATGTTTACAGGCAAAATATGTTCATCTCTATTTGAATTCGGAAGCAATTTTTTAATTGTTTAATTTTTGATATATTATATAACCATGACGTGTTTTGTCTCTCTCTCTCCCCCCCCTCTCTCTCTCTCTCTCTCTTTTTGCATAGAGTTGGAAAATGTATATTCAGTCACTGCTTCTTCATTTGTGCAGGGTTTATTTAAAGATAAAATTTATGTATTTTGATCAACGATGAAAAAAAATAAAAACAAAAAACCCAAATGAAAGATCGACATGGGTTTAAAAAAGGTCCAGAAAATCCCAGCAAAATTCAACAATATAATTATGTTCAAGCTTTATTTACTATTAACAAGACAATTAGTAAAATTCATTATCTGCCTAATATAAGATCTTAACAAATCTCAGTATTTATTATTAGTGGTTGGCAGTATATAATTTGTGTAATTATATCAAATTAATTTGTAATTTTCAAAATTTTAGTATGTTTTCAAATATATTTCAAATTTTGATATGTGGTTGTCTGTATACTTTACCATATTGAATCTTGAAGGAAATCTAGTCGCGTTTGGCTCACCAACTAAAGTGTAAATAAAGGTATTTTTTGCTTGCAAGCTGGTTAAAATTCAAGTTTAAGTTGAGCAAACAACCAACATTTTAGATGTCCAATCAATTTAGATATTGAAATGAAAGTAAAACTGACTACCTAGATATTTTTGTTTTTCTAGAAGAACAGAATATATTTAAAATGGCTACCAGAGAACAAAGATAATTGGAAAATAAGCCTATCATATAATAGATTTTCACGATTCCTTTAATTGTATTTACTAATTGTAGTTTCACCAATATTGCACTTCCTGTGCACATGTTAGCATAAGATTCACGTGAATGCATGGTTTATTAATATACAAGTAGAAAACATATGTCATATAGTTCAAGTTCCGCACGTTTTTCCGAGTTGGAATTTTTCATTTTATATTAATAAAATCGTAATATCTAAACCAAATAACAAATATTTACTAATAGTCAACAACGATATAACTTGGAGCTTTTAGAAGAAAAAATTGTGCTGAAATTGTTTTATTATTACAAACGATAGAAATATGTCCTATGCGCACTTTCCCGCGCCTCGCATGTGCACCATGCAGAATAAGTTAAAAACAAAAGGCTTGATAATTCTTTGTGGACACCGTGTAAGACAATCACTACTAACTTATCTCCCATGAAAGAAACTTCACTTGATATAAATTTCATGTTACAATTGATTTTTAAGATTTTGAAAGCATTTTTGTTTTAATGCGTTTGATGCCGTGTAATAATGATAATAGTTTTGTGTCAGTAGCAAATGACAAACACATTCAAATGAAGACAGTAACGAAATACTACCTTGATTTTATTGTGAGATATACATTAGCAAAACTTCCATTAAATTCTACCGACGGCTTAATTCAGAAACTATGGATAACTGACAAATAATATATATATATGGCATGTTTGCTTTTCTGTTTCACTACCTCAATGATATTTGATTGAGTTCAATTATGAATATTCGCATATAATCTTAATTTATTTCTTGTTTGTATTATATATTCACATAAAATAAATTTTAAAGAAAACAAAATAAAGAAAAAAATGTTTTATATAATCTGAAAACATACATATTATGATAAATTAGTTATCAATAAAGAATACGGTTCGGCGTGACATAACAACTGCTTGGCAATGTGTCTAGTTTAGTGGTATTGCATATTAACTGTAAGTGCTTTAGAAAAGCTGGCGTTTGTCAAAATAATGTTATTTGATATAATACTTATCTAATCCATGATATTACATACATTTCAGGAATATTTCATTTTTTGTTAGCCCCTTTGACATGAACACCTTTGAAGTTTGTTGTAAAGTTTATTAAGAAATATGAACACTATAAGACTATATGACATATACATTCCAGATCACACCGAACTGTCGCCAGATATGTAGTCCCGGATTAATTCAACATTTCAATGACCAATAAAAACGCAGTACTTTCATATCCCCGACACTGTCTCCAGACGGAAGCGCGAGAAGCCTTGTTGTAAAAAATCGTGATCTCATCAACGAGGTCAAAGGTGATATCGCCGGACAGACCTGTAAAACTGTAGAGATTTAAACAGTCTCTGTATGTTTACTTGTTAATTCTCAAACAAACCTTCCAAACTAAGACTGGTGCCAGTCAAATCGACCGACGAGAAAACACTAATTCAGCATAATTTAGAGTCTGCGCGGTAATCTTAAGTAATCAACTCACCTCGGCATACTGTTATAAATTATATGTTTGTCATCTTTCTAGTATTATCCTTACCAGTCGAGAGTAAAATCTTACGTCAAGGACTGAGGTGCTGTTAAAAACGAATTAAAAGGATTATGCATTGTTTAAAATGTAGACAATTTTAATCAAATAAAGCGCAATCTTACTTATCTGCATGTTTAGTAATGGGTACATGTGCACATTAATGAAATACCCACGGAGGATCTCGCATCAATGAAGTTGTGATGCATCCTGGTACCAGGGTTAATATTTACCACGAACTTAAGACGTAAACTACATATTTATACGAAAGAAAGCATACGTCTTGTTTCGAGGAAAGTTAGTTCTCTGAAGTATTGTGCGACCGGGATTCGAATCCCTGTTTCGAGATCCGGTAGGTGAGGGTTCGAATTCCGGTCGCTTTATGCCTAAGATGTTAAAATTCGGTAATGTTCTCACTCCTTGCTTAATGTTCAGTATTCATCGGTAGAAGAAGCACTGGTTGGCTCGGTGTCAGGATACTGCGATCGAGTGAAATATCTTGCCAATGTGTCTGCGGCGCGAAATATTAGTGAGACAACACTATAAAGTTTCCACCACTGTGCACTGTCACCCGCAAACATCGTATCGATATGACCGAGACATAAGTTGAAAGGATGTTAAACCCCCTAAAAACATTCAAAACAAAGCTTCTTATTTATGTTTTCACCTTGTCCCTAGGGACCTTCCATATATTTGTTGGTGGTGCGTATCAGTTTGTAAGTTTGAAATTTTCTATACACTTTTATTGTGACAAAATATCACGCAAGTTTGTCATCATGTTAAGAAGTCTAGTTAAAATTCTTATTTTGTTCTTTATATACAGTCAAACCTGCCTTAAAGGACACCTCTTTATAACTACCACCTGTCTTTAAAGGCAACCATTTTAGACCCCTTCTCTTCAAATTTCAACTAAGTTGAACCTGTATTTAAAGGTCACCTGTCTATAAAGGCAACTTTTCTTTGTTCCCTTGATTGGTCTTTGAATACAGGTTTGACTGTATATTTTCTTCTTCGATGTTCTCACACAAGAAGTCATGACTGTTTATGATCTACTCTTTGTTTAACCAAAGATCGGAGATCCATTGTAGATCATCTTATTGCTTTATTTCAGTGAACATAACATGCACCCTCTTGAGTATAGATGTATATACATTGAAGTTACATCATTATGTGATTCATTGTAACATATTCTATTCGTTGTTGTTCTATTTCTGGTGAAAATGACATGGCCTCTTAAATATAAATTTATTTCAAGTTATATTTCAATTTGATGATGCTTTATTTTGGTGACTTTGACATGTCCTTTTAAATATAAATTTATTTCTAGTTATATCGTCTATATATGTCACCAGTTAAGTATATTTCACAGACAGATGCGAGTCTCCCGTTCTAAGATAATCCCACTAATCCCGTTAATACAAAATAAGTTTGTTTGCCTTATCGCCACCCTTCAGTGTCTTGTTTGATCTCGAGAGACTTTTAGACCGTGGAATGTGGCGCATTCGAGCCAAAAGTATCGCGTTTCTGAGCAAACGCAGAATGTGACGTAATGATGACGCAATGCTTGTCCACCCAGCATCCTTCTACTCGTTAAATAGCAAAGGGATCCCTGTTGGTTCGTATAACTATAGAAATTAAGATTTTATCGTTCAAGATTGGAACATTTCTCGTCTTGTTTCTGTGTCATTGATAATAACACATACATAACTACAACTCTATATGATGATTAGCTTCAGTGATATTGTTAATTGCTAATTGCACGTGCGGTGTTTTATAATATTCCACGTGCGGTTATCATGATACAGTATTGCAGAAATAGTATATAACGATGTATATGTAATTAGCAACCGATTATGAATAAGATAACCCAATAAGCATTCAGGTTGTACCACGTGGTTCATTGCTGATAAGGTACACGCCAGGAGCTAAACTTTCTTTGAAGAAATTAGAGATTTAAACAAAACAAGCTATACTGCTTGATAAATGACATTTTATTTATTTAAATATAAATCGAATATCACAGACATTTTAAGTTCAAAGGACATGTATATGAGAATGTGTAGCAATGTGGTCCTGTACGGTTGCTGTGACCAGTGATAAGACAGATAGATGAATTAGATTGAGTCGAGAACGTCATTAAAGTCACACTCGTATTGAGATGAAAGATACATTTTGAATAAAGGAAAATGTTCACAATATATAGTGACAAACACGCAAGATTTGATTATGTTATGTTTCGGAAAAACAATGCGGTAAATATCACATTTTTATATATGAATACGGATTTAGATAAATAATGATTAAATTGTGTACGTTTGTTGTGACGGACCAAAATAAATTCCTAAACAATGCATGTGTATTGTCAGTAAGTAGATGCATCTTGGTTACTTGTGAAACAGAGTGCAATATTGCACATGACAATAGTAGGTTAAAATCATGCACAGCACTGATCTAATTAGCATTGGTAATTTAAATGTTAAACACACCATACCGCATAATTGTGACACTCGCGTATGACACATTCAGGACATGCTGCGCATGTGTGGAATAGCGCAGGCGTCCTGCTGGTTAAAGAGCACTGTTGGAAACCACTTTCGGGAAAGTCGTTCAATAATTTCTGCAAAACGGATTGAAATCAGATAAAAACATATAGCTTTTAATCTGTCAAAACTTTAATATTCTCCACTGAGCCGGAATTTTAGAAATCATAAATTTACATCAACAGATTGGTGTAATGTTTAACAATGACATCTCCATGGTGACGTCGTGTGGTATTTTGGTGACCACGTTCTTGAGGATCTAAGTGTTCGACAAACTGACTATTCTAACACTTACCATGTGTCCTGCCCAGTTGGAAGTAGAGACAGTCTCGTTACTTATTTCACATTAGCATCACTTATCTGGTTTCTTTAACAATCATTTGTTATGACACGCACCTACATAAATAAATTAGCATTTTACCGTCTATTGTGCAATAACTTAAGACCCCACTGTTAGTTAAGTACTGGGTTAAAAGGGTCACGGCCGGGATTCAGAATCCCCGAAGGTGCCACATGACAATAATAACCCGACCTGTCAGATATACATGCCGACGTATAAAAAACGACAATGTTTCCTGCCTATTGTCGCGGTTTTGTGTATTCTCGCTGTTTTATGGCTCGTTACAACGTTTCTTTGTTTCCTGCGACTTTCTTTAATGCCAAAACTCTTGTTGGTACCCTACAGATTCAGGGATCACTGTACGAGAAATCACGATAGTTGATGTAAATACAGAAGGGAAACTGACAATATAGAATACGACAAACAAATGTTAAAGTTATGTTTTGATCGACGCAAGACGACCACCAAACAAGCTGACTACTAAACTCACGTCAAATAGACGAATGCTACGTCAACTTTCCCTTAGTATAGAAAAGTAATGAAACACCTAACGGTTATATGAATTCACAAAAAGTGAATATGAAATGGTACGAGAGCACGACATGTCGCAGGTAATATTGTCACAGAAGTGACACATGGATCGAACCTCGTGCCGCTCGAGAACGCATCGAAGACAATCGCGCTATCTACCTTGTAACAATAACAGACAACGGTATTCAGTGACAATGAAAAGATTTATTAAATGTATTAATTAAACTTCTTCTTGTCTCACGCGGGAAGTGGGAAGTTTGAGGCTTCATCAACTGGTTCAACCACACCGAATGGTTTTGTGCTGGGCGACCGTCCTAAGTCTGTCCAAATTTATAACTTGTCTTGAGGATTGTTGTGACGTCAATTTATTTCCTTTTTACTCTGGTGCTGAATTTTTTTGATGTGACTTTTGTTGGTTTGTCAACGACTTTCGTTTTGCTGATTCCACTCATCCTGTTTTGTTTCATAAAAATAGCAAAACTTCAATAGTTGTCAAAATATGCATATGTTTATACGTCTCGATATGACCTAAAATGAGTTAAAGGGACGCTAAACCCCAATAAACAAACAAAAAAAAACCAAACAAACAAACAAACAAGCATATGTTTATTTGTGACGAGGTCCCGTCCTATCTAAATGTAGGTTTTTGATCTTTTGACTGCAAAGTATTCCCAATGTTTTTTAAGTCGTCATTTGAGTATGCAAAATTTAAAATATTCAATCCGAATGCATTCCGTTTGTTTGTTGAAGAGTTTTTTTGTTGACATCAAATTCTTACACCAACTGCAAATTATTCTTTTCTTCTAGTGAACGTTAGATTTCAAATGTACATCAACGATGTTTTAACACTGCAATAAATGATAATTTCTTCGAATATTTAAAATATAAGAAACAGTAAAAAATCACTGTGTGGTTGAACCGGTTGAACAGCTGTTCCTTAGAACAAATATATTTGTTTGTTTTATTGGGGTTTTAAGTCCCTTTCAACACATAGCTAGGTCAATCCGATACAAATAAAAATAGAAAATGATGCCAATAGTCCAACCAAATACATTTAAGCATTGAACTGCTCTCAATTGGCATTCATAGATATGACGTCAATTTCTTAAGAAATTGATTAAGAAATTAAAAAAAAATTCTTGTGTACATTTAATTACGTAATTAAGTATAGATTAACATAACTGTTCACATCATCTAATGTCTTGATAGCATTTGTTTTAACTTTTCTTTAATTTATTTTCCCATTGTAACGTATATGATCATGTCACACAATTTAAAGCAGAAAGGACGCAAGATTCACATTTTTGGTCTGATGGTGCAACGAGAACCAGTTTAACCATGCACTCTATCAGTTTCTTTATCAATTCATTTTGCTTTGCGTTTTTTGTCCGCAGTCCCTGGGATTAAGATGTCTTTCCTTCTATCTTTGATGTTTTAATGTGAGAAATGTGGTTTCTTTTTACTCTAAATTTTTCAAAATTCATATGTAGCCTCATATTTTCCAGAATGTCGTACGTAATTCCCTGTCAACAAGAACTGGGTGGTCTAAGGCAGCTTATTTTGTCATTTTGCGCTCTCACAAACCAAATGCAAGTGTGTGTGTGTGTGTGTGTGTGTGTGTGTGTGTGCGCGCACCGTTTTTTTGCATACATAACATGTATTTTTACATCTACTGTGTATGTTTATATAGCTATTTTAGTGACTCTATGTATATTTGTACCTGATAAGTTGTTAAACTTAAAGAAAAAAAAGAACTTGAACTTATCAAGAGCAAAACATCACAAAGTTCCTTATAAGATTGATGGTCCATCGAAACTACGAACACCACTTTCTTGTCGCGTTAACGAGATAAGTAGCCAAGTCTGTCATCTAACAGGCTTCAAAGTTTGTTTTGTTTAATTAGGGCTTAACATCACTTCCAGAATCTTTCACCAATATTGTGATAAAAGTCCAAAGGAGAAAAACCAAAAGATAGGACAGGAAGAGAAGCGGCGACAGGAAAGGGAAACGAAAGTAATAGAGACAGTTCAGAAAGAAGGATGAGCCCATGTAACGGGGTTTCCGCCTACTCTTCTATCGCATTTTACAAGCATGGCAATAGGTACCTTCCTTTGGTCCATGGTTCTTGCCGAAGTAAATATAAATGCATATTTGTCTTCGTAAGTTCATTCAGCTTTTTTAACATTTATAGCTGATAGTGGTAAACTATCTTAAGAACAAATCATTATTAGTTTGTGTTAGAGAGTGGCTATTGTTCATTTAAAATTGCCCTTTTTGAAATGATTTTGCCTTTTAAAAAAATTTATGTTTCCATTAAGATGACCCTACACCTTTTTCTTTATTTTTTTAATTGATATTATTAAAAGTTGTTTTGGACAGATAGTAACCATGACTCATAATCTAGAGATAAATGCAATGAAAAAAGACTGTAACGTTATACTAAAATATCAAAGATTGTTATTTGACACACGTGTTTATAAAGTTATTATTTATATGATTACATGTTAATAAAAACGGAATAATCCTGAAGGCCGACCAATCAATAAATGCAATTTAGAATAGTAGCCACAACCATATCCGCGACAGCAGCTCGTCTGAAATCCAGCTTAAACTACATGTATGATAAAATCATAATAACTGGAACCTCAATAGAATTTATAATGAACAAAACCTATAGATAAATAAAATCAAATCTGAGGAGAAAAAGAGAAAAAAATATCTTGACAATCCGCACCCTAGTAACACTAAAAGATGGGAATGTTGCAGTGAATGACATTATAATTTGTTTCTATGTAATAATGAACAGACTGAATTGGTTAATCATAATTATGAAAAATAGATCATAGAAATTTTGAAATCAAGAAAATATAAATCCGCATCATATGAGGATCATTATGCGTGTGACATTAGTTAATAAATGTATTTTTGGTTTATTTTTCTGTGTGCGTCCACCGTTTTATTATTGATTGACAATGTCCATGGACTTACGGCCTAGAATATCGTCTTGGTTTTTCGATTTACTATTTTTTCTCTCAATTATTTCAACAACTCGCACACTGAAAATAGAAAAAACATGTTCTACTTTATTGTTCTTTACTGTGTTGATTCTGATTATACATCATTTTGTATATAACTTGTAATAACTTAACATAAAAATGAATGGGTACGAACATAATGCATATACTTAATGCGTCTAGTCTCATGCGGGTAGTGGGAAGTTTGAGGCTTCATTGACCGTTTTAACCACACCGCCTGGTTTCGTGCTGGGTGACCGTCCTAAATCGGTCCGCATGGATTACCAGTCTTGGGGATTGCTGTGATATCAATTTAATTCATTCTTTACATTATGGTGCTTAATTGTTTGTTTGTCAATGTCCTTAGCTCTGTTGATTCCACTCATACTGGTATTTTGTTTTTAACGTTCTGTGCGTTTATGCAATTGAGGTTGATATATGTATGCCATTTTGTTTGGTTTTATATGTTTTCAGTTATACATATATATATCTACTCTAGTTTTTGTATATATATATATATGTGTGTGTGTGGAGATTGTGTCAAAACGAGACCTGGAATATTGGACAATGGTCCTCTCCTTCATTTAGTTTTTCGTTCCTTTTAGATATTGTATTTACTAATGGTCTGTCTCAGTTTTGAAGATTGCATTTTAAACACCTTAATATTGTCTTCTGACACGGTGGCATTTTATTATTGTCAGGACTGTATGGGTTGTCCGAAAAAGCTGTCCAGAGGCAATTTATCCCTGAACACATTTCAAATTAACCTTTCTAAAAATAGAACACTCTATAAATGACATATATCTATCATGGATCAAAGAGGATAAGGGTTTTACAGTTACGTCAAATTACGTACAATCAAAATTGTAATGCTTGTCTGGTTGACATGTATTCACGTTTTTAGTTTATTCAGTCAGTTAACATGCCAGCTAGCCAGTCAGTCAGTCTTTGATTATATTCAATTATATTCAGGACTGTATGGGTTGTCCAAAAAAGCTATCCAGAGGAATCCATTTCTATATGACTTATTGGGCTTAACAATATGGATTTGACCATTTGTATACTGTTATTGTGGCAGACTTTTTCCAAAAAGTAGGCTTTCTTGGCTTTACAGCCTTTGTTTATATCTAGGTCTTGTCTATTGATTTTCTCTTGAGCGTTCATTGATGACGGTTGTATCACAGCTCGAACTGAAATCTTCGTCGAGATCCTGTAAATTGGGTGGTTTTTCGACTCTTTTAGATATGATATTTATTAGTATTCCATTTCAGGTTACAAGATTGTATTTAATGAATTAGTTTATGATCACATTTTACTGTTTTTGCGTTTTAAAAGTAAAACAGTTTGATTTATAAACGGAGTTTCGTTTTGCTCTACCCTAGTACATTTTTTTTTTTAAATAGTAGCAAAACAATACAATACAACGAAAAACAACATAAATCTGCATAGAAAAATATTCTCTCCGCCCATTGAAATGCAGATTTGTGTCCTCATTATTCAAAACAGTTTGATTTAAAGTTGGATACAGCACGTTTTAATTTCAAAATTTACTTTGAAATTCCACTTTTTCTGGAGATCCTCCAGTGCAGTTGATATTTTTTATATATTTTAACAGTGGTTAATTTCGGTGGTACAAAGATGTTTGTGATCAGACTTTGATACGATATGCCATCCTTACATCATACGTAAACGCTTTAATGCCTTTCACTGCAACATACTTTTCAGCCCTTATCTATATATACTTATTGAATAGGATTTTTATAATCTTTCAATTGGAATACGTCTGACATATTGTACAGTCTCATTGGAGGTTTTTATAATTTTTCTCTTTCGTCAACTTGGGCGGCAATGAAATTCTTGATATTTACAAGTTTGCTGTCTGATCGGTGGCTCCATATCAGCATGTTTTTCAGTATACAGTTTCAAACTTTGATCGTTTTATAGAGCGTAGTTGGAATATATCAACACCAGCGTCTCAGCAAACACTTTGTTTTTTGCATTCTCTTATAAAACTTGTAGACAAGATACTTCATTCTTTTTATTTATTATGAGATCCGATAATTTATAGCGGCCAAAGAATGTTAAACTTAATAAATGTCGCCAGTTGAAAGCACGGGCGTTTTTGAACGTTCGCATGTAATTTTCTAATGTTATAATATTTATAGATATCGGTTATATTTCATATAATTGTCAATCATTCACCTACTTGGGCTTGATGTTGCACTAAACAAAGTGTGAAGGGAACAGCTTTGCGGCGCCATACAGAAACGTCAAGACACGTCGAAAGGTCGAGATTTCAGACCCCGGATTAGAAAGATATAATACACATCATATTTTGATTGGTTTGTAAATGAAGGCGTATATAAATAAATGTCTAACGAAAAATGCTGTGAAGAGAATTATATATTCAGAATATTAATTCACAGACACGTTTCTTTTTGTTAATGAATATTATGTGGCTATGACCAACATATCGATAGAGTTTTAAAAACATGCACAAAATCAATCCAAAAATAAAGAAAAAAAGAAATAGAAACTTTTCAAATCAAATAAACACAACTTTAAATAATTATATAAAATTGTGAAAAACTGAAACGAGTTACTAATAGATATAATATTTATAAGAGACAAAACATAACAAAAAACAAGGTGCGAAGACCTCATCAAAGATCACAGACCTATCGTTCGAGAGAAAATGAATTGAGAATAGACAAGATCCAAAAAAGTCAAAGCTAGGAAGCCAACACGATGGTGGGTAAGAGATCCCCTTGTTGTTAGGGACAAGCAACCACACCCCAACAAATCATAGAGTTAAAACAAAATTCTAAAAATTGTACTTTAAACAAACACTCTTTTTTTCTCATAAAAACAAACTATAACCAGTTTTTTATTTATCAACACAGTCTAAAACTGTAATTGTTTATATAATCATAATATAATTTTTAGTTGAAAGATCGTTGGCCCATGTGTTTAGTTGGGGTTTTCACGTATAAAACACAGTATGAATAGGATCAACAGAAAGAGAGACATTGACAAACAAACAAGTAATCCATGCGGACCGACTTAGGACGGTCACCCAGCACGAAACCAGGCTGTGTGGTTAAACCGGTTAATGAGGCCTCGTTTAACAACAATTTAGGACTGTTAAGATCACATTGTGTGACAAACAGAAGGAGACGTTGACAAGAAATGATAATAATCACATAGGTTAAATTAAACATGAGAAGTGAAAGATGTTGGATATAAGTCCATGCAAGGCGTTACCGCCTGTTTCCGTCGCCACACCATAACATGTACACACCACAGGGTTGTGAATACCTTTAAATTGACCCGCGGCTGATAACATCCCTCCGAACAGCAGTATCTGAAAAAATGACTGAGATGAATTAATATCTTAATTTTTAAATAATTTTAAAAGTCAACCATAAAATCGCCATGATAAAATAAGAAAAAACTAGAAGAAAGAAAGCCCGTTTAGTTGGAATTTATTAAGAATTGTTATTGATATTAAACAAACGAGACTAAATTCTTTCTTTATACTTTGTGTCGTAACACAATGTAGTATATGGTTCTGTTAACCTGGATACTTGATTACATTACAACAACATCACTTATTTGAAAGTTAATTTTCCTGTTGTCATTGAAAATTGTTTCTTTAGAAGATAAGGATATTATTATCTCACCAACCGTGGAAAAGATTTAAACTCTGTCATATGGTGTAGAGAAATTGTGCAATATAAATTTTGATTTAATTTCTTTAACAAATATGTCCACGAGAATTTCTCTGAAACACCTGGCTTTTACACTTTCGAAAATATTGTGCTTTGAAAAATTGTATTGATTATTAAAGCTTATCGTTACATGAAATACAAAGGATTATATTCCCTGGTTATTTTCGTGTCCTATATAAGGTATACATGCTGTATGCATTTTTTGTTATATTTATATATATATTTGACGGCAGCATATTCACATTTATTAAATTAAATTGAATTGGATATTCACTTTAATTGAATTACATTGGATTTTAATTGGTTCTGCTATTCAAGTTAATCGATTTCTTGTTGTATAGAATATAGTTTTTAGAATTTTATATAAAACTGCGATATAAATTAATATTATTTTGACAATAAGAATATTTTGAATTAAAACTATAGTACTTTTGCTCTATGATATATTAAATGTATAACTTCATATTCATTAACCATACATTTTGATAAATTAACATTTCAAATAGTCGTCCAATAATCATATTAGATTTCCAATGTTCTGGTTGTTGCTGTGTTATTACATATATTGTTCTAATTGAACTAATATGAGTAATGAAAATGACTTTAAATCTAAGCTTAATGTATTAAGAAAAAAGACGTCAAAGTCTTCATTTAAAAAACCACAACACACTACCTACATACGCCACCTAGTGGACGGAATTATTAACATGTAATTATAGGCCCGCGGTAAATGGGATTTAGTTGTTCGTGATATCATAGTCATCCATTACATTTCACAAGCTATTATTTATCTTTTTTTAATATCATCTTGTGGATAACTGACGAAAATAAATTATATAAAGTTTGTCACTATATACTTTTTTAGAGTAAATTTTTTGAGGGTTGAGATGTAACAGGTCACAGACAACAAAGTTACGACCATTTTCACGTCATGCAATTCTTTTTCTTGTATAAAGTATAAGTTGACGAGCACCATGTTGGACATAGTTATGTATTCATTATATTTGTATATTCATTCTATAAGATGCTCATTTGTATTAAATATGATAATGAATGAGTTAAACAAAGAATGGATATTGCTTTCCAATGGATAAAGGTCTATCCAAACCTCGAGGTAAACAGGTAAGGAATGTTTTATTAATGTTTATTTTCTTTGTTAACCATTCATTTTCTTGTTCGAGCTTATTTTTGGTTGACTTTAATTTCACAGCTGCTTCAGCGTATCTTATTAAGAAGGGTATGTTTCGATTGAACATGTTATATTACAGTTGAGCTGAAGTGAACATTAACTTCCACTGGTGTCAAAAATAGAACAAAACATTTAATGTTATCTTTATTATTTAATTGAGTATTTCTGGTAAGTACAGGTATTTTGAGAATGTTTTATTAAGTAAAAATAATAATAACAAATACACTCGAGAACAAATTAATACAAAACAATACTGTTACCGAAATATTCAGTTATGCCAAGTGTCAGGAAATAACAATATAATACGTAAATATCATGAATATATTTTTAGTTTATATTGACATGAAATTCCTATCTTAGTGTGTAAAAATATCACGTCTAATAATCTTCATAAGTATTTCCATTTTTACAATAAATACGACTCATAGTGTCACAGTGATAATATATTTTGAAACTTTGTT
The DNA here is from genome assembly GCA_032359645.1 of Pododesmus macrochisma. NCBI lineage: Eukaryota > Metazoa > Mollusca > Bivalvia > Pectinida > Anomiidae > Pododesmus > Pododesmus macrochisma. The sequence goes on from JAUMGZ010165289.1 coordinate 27,338, forward strand.
TACCACAATATCAAACACAATCATTTTGTATCCTTCAATCATAGTTTTGTCACTGTTCCAGTGTATTTTATATTTATGTAAAACTAAACAAAATGTCTTTTATGTGAAATTTTTATTTTTAGTTAAATTTAAATAAATCCTTCTTGTAGATAATATAATTGAATATCTATGTACATGTAAAATGCATTGGAACGTGTTGCATACATAAACAATAATATTGTCCACAAGACATAACACGAACAGGTGCACAGAAAATGCTACAAATTAATTTTATTACCTATTTTAGTAAACACAAAAATATATAATATACTTTGTCCACAAGGTTTAAATAAATCTTTAAGCCAAAGTAAATTGCATGTCCCTAGCTCTTCAATTGACAAATTATGTTGAAATATTTTACATATAGAATAAGGAGGTGTATAATTATCTGATAGGTGTCCAACAAAAAGTATACAATTACTTAACGGGTAACACCTGCATTTTTCTAAAATTTGGATTTTCACAGGTGCATCTAAATAGAAATTAAAGATACGTTACAATACACATTAACATAATATGTTAAAATGACACATAATTTTAATGACATGCGTAATATTCAGCTCGTGATTTTCTAATTAAGTGTATTATTTAATTCTTGTTTACTTTAAATAATGTTGTCAATGCTAGTATAAATAAATTCCAATTACTTTGTAAAAATACAATTTAGACCAATTTTACCTTTGAGTATGAATTATACAATTCCTATATTTTTCTCATCTAAATTACATAATTCCCAATTAGAATGGTGTTTTGTGTCTGTCTTTCTAATGCATATTTACTTCCTGGTGAAATAATAAGCAACACCTATTGATGAGTTTAACATTTTTATTTTGTTTGATACTATAGTAAGTTATGGAGATAAATCAACAGATAATAAGTCTGTATGTGATAGACATCATGAAATGAAAACAAACCTGTCTATGTACAATTTTCATCTGATGACTTCCATATTATAATAACTTATGGTTTCTATAGGCAAACTTATTGTTTAGACTGTAGTCGGAAACATCGATATTTATCACAATGTTACAAAGATGTATTTAACCATCGTGGTATATCAAAATATGTATAATTCTTACACTCAAATAAACAAATTATAGTATTATTACACTGAAGGTAATAACTGCATATTTCGTAAAACAGGTTTTCACATAATAGCTGTAAATTATTCAACAATTTTATACCTTTTGTTAACATCTTACAAGGCACCCCGTGTCTGTATTTATTGCAATCGTTCCCGATTACATTGCGTTTAGTTTCTTAAACAAACTACGAAAATGTCAGCATATGAAATAGACATAAGGGTTCCAATATGATAGATAACTAAATTGGATCCAGGCATATTTCTATCGTTTCCATATTCGTTTGGTTCGTTTTCTTTCATTTCCTGAAATAAAGATCACACTGATATTTTCAAAATGTAAGACTTCGTGTAACTTGATAATAAAATGTGGAAAATTTGATCGTTTCTACTTTAAGGAAATAATAAAATGAGTAAACAGAATTTAAATATAGTATTATGGGCAATAAAAATGTATGTTAAAATATCAATGAACCGTTGAATTTTTTTACATGAACTTCCCTCACTACTAAGAGTCCCTGACACTATTATGATTTTGTCAAACATTTATATATTAAATTCATTTTTCACATCAGTTAAGGAGTAAAGTTATTTTACTTTTAGACATATGGAAACTAGATTTATAAATTAGATTTGCCTTTGTCATGAAATGCGTGTACCTAGTAAATATATATACAAACCGATATCAGAGATAAGATTTTTTCTTCTGATCTATGCCGAAGTGCCACATATATTCGATCATATTCCAACGTATCTGGGATTCGTTCGTAACGGAAAAATAACATACTTTCATATTTTCTTAGTCTTGTCGTCAACGTTGTCATTTCTTTTATAAATACAAAAAAACAGACACGACGTGAAACACAGCGTTAGGTAAACAAGGCGCAGCGATGTTGGTAGACTCACCATGCATATCCCTTGGTTATTGATTGTATCAATGTTTACCTTACGGGTACAAGTTAACATGTGCTAACATTATTCTGATGTATCTTTACAACAATGGTTCGCGTGTTCATTACGCGTATACCTAAATGTGTTGTGTTGTTTCCCTTTATTTACACCGGGATCTGTTACCCTCCCTTTTTGGCTTCGTAGCTTTGCTTTATCTATAGGTTGTTTCTATTCTAAATTCATTGTTTCCTGAGCGTGTGCTGATGGTGGTCAATTCATCGCTATGTTTCGAACCTTTGTTGTTCCTAACTGCCTTGTTTTTCTCTCAACGACATAATATTTATTGGTTGATCTTTTCAGTTTTTTTTTTTTATCTTAATACGTACTTGACGTTAGGTAAGTTTGATTGGTTTTTTTTATCTTAGAATAATTAGAATACATAAAGGGTCATATACATTCTTAGCCCCATTTTTGTCTACTACTACTACCCCTCATATCTCCTTGAGTTGTCAATAAATTATTTAGAATATGATTGTATTGTTTTGGTCAACATTGAGTGTGAAATATATACAGTTAATACGTGTGGTGGTTTGATTTAAAGTCTATCAAAATAATTGTTTTTAGCATAAGGGGACATAATCTTAGATTGAATAAATATTATAAGTAATAACATGGATATTCAGATTATTCTATAGAGCTAATTACTACTTGCAATGTAGAATTAAAGGAACATTGAGTATTGTATATGCACAATTGTTAATGACTGATGCACTGAATAATTGTGACGAATTAGGTCAACAAGCATCACGTTAAACTCATTCTGCAGGTTTCGCTTCTAGTTTTTTAATAGAAGTTCGTGATGTTTCCATTTTTAGTTAATTAATGTATATTTGGTTAATTTTTCTGTGTGCGTCCAACGTTGTCCATGTGTTTGCCAATGTTCACGGACTTGCGGCCTTAGAATATCGTCTTGTTTTTTTCCCGAATTTACTACTTTGTCCTTCATAACTATCGTGATTCTAACAGCCCGCCTTCTTTGGCTTTGTAGCTTTGATTTACCGAGGTCTTGTTTATTCTAAATTCATAGAATCATTTTCTCGTGAGCGTCCAATGTATAACGGTTACCGTTGATTACACTCATACTGTTTTTTTTTCGGAGCTAAACCTGGAATTTGAGACAAGGCTTATAAATAGTATAAATGAATTGGAGGCATGTTTCAGTATGCACTTTTGTATTCGTAATGATATTGTATTAGAAGTTAGTTCCTCGGAATAAGTCATTCAGAATTATTACAGTTCAGACTAAATTAACAGTGCATTTTTGTATTCGTAATGATATTGTATTAGAAGTTAGTTCCTCGGAATAAGTCATTCAGAATGATTACAGTTCAGAGTGTAACAGGGGGAAATATAATATTACTAAAACTTTAAGCACTACAAGCCAACCTGTACAGTCTAAGGACAGGCATACAAGATGAAGATGGACTGACAAAAAAGCAAATACGAAAAATATAAAAAGGAACATCTATCAGACTAAACGAATGAAACAGTACGACTTTTCATTAAAGACAGGAAGTTAAACCAAAGGCCGTGAAAGAGTGAGCAATTCCTGCTACACATATGTTTCATACCAATACGTGATACGGTATAGATATATAATAAATTCATGAAAATAAACAAGTATTCAAAACTTCCCATGAATGCAAGCGTAGAGTAGTGAGCAACCATATCTCGTGAGAGAATATATGTAATATGGTGACATTGACAATGTTAACAACTAGGAGCAGTTTCCATACAGGGTCAAAGGTCTCCCTTGTTACACAAATGGAGCACATTTCAACTGATGTAAAACAGGTTGATCACCACCATTTGAGTAATTACTATCATGATTAATTACTAACGCATGTCAGTCTCCCGTTCCCAAAATTCACCGAAATGTATCTCAACAATAATATATTAGACTACTTATATAAAAAAAACCTTTTAGTTTTATAATACACATGACTACCAATATTGAAAAATTATTTTTGTTTTATAAGATATTAAACTACCAATATTGAAAAATAAACTTATACTTTTATAAGACATAAGACTTCCCATATTGAAAAATACGTTTAGTTCTATAAGTAGTATTAAAAAAGATTTTAAGTTGTCCATTAAATATATTACTACAATGTGTAAGTGTTTATCAAACTTCGATCTAATGCAATGCACATCAACCTTAAGACAGGCATTGCTCTTTCTCTTTTCTAGAAAAAAAATATATCAATCGAATCCTTCTTAATTGTTGAAACTAAAACGTACTGTTACTGTTATCACACGGCCATGCGATAAGAATATGCTTTATTTAAAGAAGTTTGTATTTAGTTTAAGTAGGGTATATCGATTCTGAGATACGTATGTAATATTACCCTGATTTGTGCGTGACAGATGTCCTCTGATCACTTAGACATACAATATTAGAAATTAATCGACGAAATGTATCACCATATCTTATAAATTAAATACATTACTAGAAATTGAGTACTTATTAAACTAAAATCGATACCACTTAAAGTAGATAGGACTGTTAGCGTTATATGCATATTATTCTTGCCCATTAACGTTAAACAACGTAAACAGTATCCAATTACAAGTAAAATAAATATGTATGTAAGCTAAGATTCTGAAACATCCTAGTTGTTTGATTTTAATATTCTTTAAGTTTCGTTATCATCCAAAACTGCGTTGGTGAATTTGGTATTCATAGCAAACGTTGTATTTATATTTCTCAATAAAGTTCTACAAAAAGATGAATTCAAGCTTTTGTAAAATAAAGATCTATTCATTTCACGGTCACCAGACAAGAGAAAACCGAAACGTTTTGTATGACATATACAGTTTGAGAGGAGGTCTTAACATTGCGAATAATATAATATGTAGTCTTACATAAATTTTCATTTTGTACAAATATGTTATATATTACATAATTTGAATAGTATAAGGACACCATTGCTTGTAAGTAAGGCATCTGGAGGTAATATACAAATCTAATCAGAGTTACAAAATTGGATGTTTTTAATTCGAATCCAATCATAGTAACCTTGTCTGGAGGTTAAATACAAATCGAGTTACCAAACCTTGAGGTTTTTTTTTTAAAAAAACACATACAAAACAACTGATGAATTGTGACCGAGGGAAACGCAAACAAACTATAAAAAAACAACGTGTAAATGAAGACAAGATGAACGCCAACAAATATAATCTGACAGATCACTCCAACAGGCAGAAAAAGACGGCTGGATTATACCAGACAAACAGTTAGGAAATTGGTAATCAGGAACAAGTAAAAACTCCAACAAACATAAAAAACATAACATGGACATGAAGACTAAGACAAACGCCAACAAACATAAACTTAAAAAAAGATGTTGAAATGAAAATCAAGACAACAACCAACACGGCTGAGGTAAACCCCAACAAATATAGCAACATAGGAGTTAAGGCCAATGCAAACTCCAACAAACATAAATATTAAATTATAGGTAATCAGGACCAATGGAAACGCCAACAAATATGAACTTTAAAAAGGACATGGAAAAGAACACCAAGACATAAACCCACATGGCTAAGGGAAAGGCCAACAAATATAGCAACGCTGGAATGAAGACTAAAGTAAACGCCAAACAGCATAAAAACAACGTGGGAGTGTAAACCAAGTAAACCACCAACAAACATAGAGAGCAACGAGAAGATCAAGACCAAAAACAACGTCAACAAAATAAAAGAATGTGGTTTTACTTTACTGCAATGCTGCTTCTCTAAGTCTTGTCCTGTTTTCTTTTAAAGCCTGTCACAATGTTTTCTCGTGTTTACACTACGTGTATATCGCAATTTAGATATTACAATATGTTATAGAGGCCTTCCTTTTCTGCTTATATTTCGTTCTTCTGGCTTGTTCGCGGTTCTGTTCTACCCCCTTCTCTGGCACATATATACACTAACAAGTTGGTTCGAGGGAAATTCTGCTTCTTTGTTGAATGCTGCTCAATACTGATCACGTGGTATTTTGTGTCGGTTGTTGCATGTCAGTTTTAATCATTTTCTTTCTTCTCATCCGATGATTGCGAAACAACGACTTACATCATATTCTCTACATCTGAAGATTCCACACTGCAACAAGAGAGTAGATTACTTTGGTTTTGTCTGGAGTTGTATTGTGCTCAATTGTCTTCATTTTATCCTATTACACTTCATATAATGATAATTAAATAAGGGAGACAAATTACCGTGAAGAGTCACAACAAAATACTGTAAATATAACAATACATGCATGTTACAGAATACATATGATGAACCATATATTTTGTATAACTGTCCACTGTTCTCTCTTTTACATGGTTAGAGACAGCAATTAGTAACAGTTTACGGGATCATCGGTGCATCATCTGGACATTTATGATATATTTGTTTGTGTATTTGAGAATCGACTGTTACAAGAAAAGTGTTTGCTTTGATACAGTACGAATTTTAGAATATTCAAACAATTGTAACGGTAATATTGCTATGAACTGTTTGTATGTTTGCGGGATATATTTCGGTGACGTCACTTTTGTTCATTAATGGTGAACTAAATTCTTATGACGGTTTCTAGCAAATGCAATGAGAAAATTTTAGGAAATCATAAACAAACTTAATTCAATTCTAAATGTGAAAAAGTACATATAGTCATAATATATGCCTATTTGAAATCGCTTTATCGTAATGATTAGAGAGAGGATATTTTTTGTTTGTTTGTTATATTACATACCACAACTTTGTAAGGATAAACATTTCTTTTGCTTCTTTAAACTGTTTTTCTTCTATTGTGTTTTGTTTGCGTTGCATTGCATAATAATATTCAATTGCGTTTTGAGCATACTTACTATAATGTCAGTGTTTTTGTCATTTCGTTACGTTTCTTGTTTCCTTTTATGCATTTTTCATAGTAGGTTTAACGAGTTAAGTGTCGTTATCGCTTCTGAACTCATGCAGTCAAAGGTAGTTTACGTTTTAGACTTTTCGGGTAAATGGGTTATCAAAAGGTTCCCACTGGTTGGTCCAAGCGAGGTGTTGCCGTCGTACTAAGAGGCGTCAAGCCATACACTTCACCATTGTTTCAGGCGTCTTGGTTTTATCTCTTACCTTTAATGCATTGTCAACATAAATCAGTGCGCGTGTTCACTTCATTAAATGTTGATAATATAAAAGACAAAGGTACGCCGAATCAAAGAAGCATTCTATATAGGATTATATGACCAGTTCAATACACCATGCATTGTTTACAGTAGATAAGGGTATACCTGTAGATAGTTTGGAGTGACCTGGATGGAATTGTAGTGGAATACAGTATTTATAACATCCTTTGGAAGTGAATTTACACTTTGTATATTAAAAGACAGCCTGATATACTTTGCTCCATTACAACAATGACAAGGATTCCTCCATGTGATGTAGTAATTTGAACATACTTATATTTTTTTTCCATTTGTAAAGTTTTATTTCTGAACACTGTACTTAGATATTTCAGAGTAAGACACCTTTATACTGAAGACGAACTGAACATTTCATATATATATTGGAGACAACAAATTATATGACTTATCATGTCCATGGACTTAAGTCTTTTGAATATTGTCTTGGTTTTTCGTATATTTATTACTTTTCAAAACAAATTTAACAAACGAAAAAGCAGTAAAATACATAAAAGATAGATGACAAAAGCCAACAACAACGTAAACAATAATCAAAAACAGCTACAAACACGACCCAACTAACAACTATAACGCTACTACAACTACTAACAACTACCACCACCCTACTACCAACAGCTACAACCACAATACTACGAACAGGATATGTTGATGAATTTTGGGCATTTAAGGCAAGATATATATTTGAATATTGGGAATGTATATAGGACAAGATATGTCAACCAACATGAAGAATAATGAACAAGGTATTGTAATACATGCGGGAATGTAGGATAGAACATGTAAATGAACATTTCAGAATGTAGGAAAAATATGTTCACGAAAGATTTGTTTATGTAAAACTGTAAATTTAAGGCAATGCGTTAATTGAGACCCTGAGCCGACATCTTGACGGCGCAAGTGGTCACCCGACGAACTCCGTTTTTCTACCAGGTGAAATGGTAATGCTTTAACCGTCGGAACCTACAAGGCTCACGGTTTCTCCGACAAACTTCACCGACTAACCTTGGTCAATTGTAAAATTGGTTAGTCTAATTTATATATCATGTGTATCGTCAAGTTTGTTCTCGTAAAGTTCTTCTTATCTTCAGCACTATTGACAATGATTTTGATTTCAGTTATAAGTAGTTGTTGTTGGGAAATATAATGCAAACAATATACATGGAAATATATATACTAACTGATAATTTTCTTAGCTTGAGAAAAAGGAAATGGTATTTAAGAACTTCCAGACTTATCTTGTAATTCAAATGATTTTAGTGTGAATTTTGCTTGATATAGTGAAACTGCAAATAAAGGGATAGAATGACTGGTATCGATTGCTTTTGTCGCAATTTTGTTTTTAACAACAAGCCTATCTGATGATTCCAGACAGCTGTTTCGTGTTTGTGACGGTCCTTAGATGAAAATCCGTCGCTTTAGGTTCCACATAGGAACAGAGGTATCCGCAATTTTGAACTGGTGTAAATTGGTCGTAATGAATATTTATAAGCCATAAAACATACTTAATCTAGGAAGACATACATATCTATTAGAGCCGCCAGTCTGAGGGAACATCAGCATCTCATTCTGTGGGCTGAGATGTATAAATGTCACAAGGTTAGAGATGCGGTCTTGTTTGCGATACAGAGATAATAGCTCCCTAGCATGACATCTTCGCATATTCTGCTCGTGTTAAAAATAGCCCATGAACACTTTTCCCTATTTATAATGGCGTTCCCAGTTTGTAAATCGGTGTAAATTCGTTTTGACACCAGGCAGTCCCTATGAGAACAGGATCACGGTTTTTGTCGGAATGCCTTGCAAAGATTTCACACTAAATAAACCCCGAAAACGAGTATTACATTAAGGCTAGTCATGATTTTATGCAAAACGACAGACAAAGAGGAACCAAGTCGCAATATAGCTTCCCTAAGGAGTCTTGCATGGCCATCACTTTGTCCTGTTCGCTCGTGTATCAATTTCGTGATCTAAGGCTAAACTAAGAGAGTATCTCTCGTTGCACATAACGGACGTTACAACACCTCTGCCTTTCGTGACGCTTTCCCAACACGAACTCTCTCGTGTGCCGTAAGTAGGATCGCTGTGCATTTTAAAGGCGTCAAAACCCTAATGCATTTATGCTAGGAGTTATCAATACATCTTACGTTGGATCGTCTTCCCATGCTAACCCCGTTGAGCAATAACTTTGTCATTTTGTAGCTTTGACCATATTTAACGCACTACTTAGTCGCTTTTTGTCTGCCCTGTATAAGATGTTGTGATCTCGACGAGTCTTTACAGAGAGTCTAATGCGGCGTTATGACATTGGGATCATAGGAAGACGAGCATTATAGACAGTGTCGTATGGAGATGTGTACAGACACACACTAAAATCTATTTTGAAACTTTAAAACAGTATCAAATGTTCAACTTCGGTAATTTGAATTGTTCTGATAAAAAAACCAATCAGCCAATGATGACCTTTATAAAAATGTCATTTGTATTTCGATATTCAAGTAACCATTTCATAGTGAACATTCATTTTCTCATTGTTTCGGGTGTAATAATGTGCTTAGATATAAGGGTAAACTTTTTAGATTACTGTCATGAATGTTTGTGTTTGTGTTTTCGCATCTTTGCAGGAAACAGTTGTTGTCAAGATATCGATGCCATTTATATCATCATCAATAACAGTTTAATCATCTTGTTACGTTTCAATGTTTACGCTCTTCATTTTTATATGTTGTTTCTTATTGGGTTCTTTCTTTTTTTAGATAGGACCACTTATGTTGAATATGCTTTTTTAATTCAAATTATTTTTAAAGTGAATTAATCGCGTAACTTTAATATACTCCATGTACAAGTAACGGACCATAACTCACTAATAAGTTATATATAATAATAACATGGGCATAAATAATCCAGGACATATTGAAACTTACAGTTCTAGGCTCGATTTATCCCAAAAAAAGGAAAAGGAATATGCTAAAACTGGAGATAAGGGTTATTTCCGAGATTGAATTAAAGAGTATACGTTTTAAATGTACACCATTCCACATGAACCATATACAAAACCTAAAAAGCCTTTTATTTTGTTTGTTTGTTCCACCATATCTTCGAATTTTATGTTATTGTGAAGAGAGAAAGAAATTAAGAAATAGAATCATCAGAACATGAGACATTGACAAACACTAATGCCACATCAAAAAGTTATCATCAGAATTATCTTGCAAACTAAGAAGAGCCAACAAGAATATATTATTCAAAAGTGACGCCAAACCAACCAACCAAATGAGTGAGAGGATCGTGCACATGACCCAAAGCCAAGCTTCGGAAGTCTGAAAGCGTCAATATTAACAATGCAAATGTAGAAGACATCTTTTTACTTTATAGTATTGGGACAACATAAAACACCAAATGCCGTAAAAAGAAGAGACCCTTGGTAACAGTCAGTGTTCCACTGTAAGTTAAACGTATGTACACAGACGCTTTTACATATTTAACGCCATTAAATGCTATGATTACAAGGTTTTGTGAATATTACGGTGACAAATGCTTATAATTTAACGGTAATATTCTCCAATTGTTGCTATTTTAACAGAAGGTGTAACTATTATTTTGCGGCAAAGGCAAGTTGCTCCTATTAAAAACATTAAGCAATAAAAATGCACATAAACGCTTGAAGTAACAACAAATTTGTAACATGACGGTGCCGCAATTTCTAACAATATTAAGGAGCTAATCGCTGTATATTAGTCATTCTTCTCTATTCTCTGAGTTGTATTTACATCTTGATAATTATGAAATGCGAGAAAACTCGCTGTATTTGCTAAATTAACGGTCTTTTCCCATGGTTAGGCACAATGGAACAGTCTAGGAAGCCGTCAAGTATAGAACAGAGTCGGGTATTATCAAACGTATACGTTTATTATAATTCAATAATTTTTCAATAATTCAGACAGGAAATAATCCTTTAAGGATTCTTCAAAAGTAATTTGATTATTCAAATATAATATTTATGTTTTGAAATAGAGCGCTGTTGTGCTTTTTCTTTACTAATAAAAGGTTACTTTGGCTACAACATTGCCATAAAATATGGAAAGAACAAAGTCTCCGCGAGTCTAAATGCAATACGCTGTTACAATTTGATGTGAGCTGTTTGCTTTATTAGTGCTAAATACAATGGGACAAAGACTAGGGTATCTAGTTGAAAACGTTGGGTACAGCAGGTTTTTAATATATACATGAAATCACACGGAAGACATGCTGAGGAGGAAACATACATGTACGTGTGTACGTCACTATAGTTGTTTTCTTCCCATGATTGATATAACACAAACCCGCGTGTTTCAATAAACCAATCCAAAAATATATTAAATAAATATTGGTATTTATTTATCGTCATATTTCCTAAACCTTACATATAAATTTATTTAATATTTTAGTATGGGCCTTGTTTTAAAATTCCCTTAATATGTGTCTGTATTAAAGTGTAAATAAAAATGTACATGCATGTATCGATACAATTAAAATGTATGAGTTTAATTTCAATGTGATTCCGTAACTTTTTAATGCTGATTGATTCTTATTTAAGGTTAATCGTTACAGAATGACCACGTGCATAATTAATGCAAAATTAACCATATAGATCATAGATAATTGACATCATTTCAATTCTTCAACTGTCATTTTTATGCTGTGTAAGACGCGTCAATAAACATTTCAGTTCTGACTTGAGACTGAATGATACTTTCAATCATCCATTATGAGTGAATTATCACCGGAAAAGCTGGAGGAACAACTTAGATTATCACCAATCAGATGTAGGCTTCGAGGCCAATATAATCCTGTTATCAAGAACACATCTATGACAACCAGTGGTCACATTTAATGACTGATGGCTACAGTCTAGTGATGACCGTATTGTCCATATTTAACGGTTCCACGGATGAAGTGTTTCCGTCTCCGTGAATATTAATTGAATACATGATGATCGTGACGTCGTTACCCGAGGTGCTACGAATAGATAAACCGTCAATATGTGTATCTTACAGATTAACATCAGTTTATAATCGTTATTGTGGGTACATGCCATCCAGTAGAATGCTCAAGTAGATCAAAGATTACAATAAATATGTCACAAAATTAATTTTACAATAATTTAAGTCCTTGTAAAACTTTACGCACTGATTTGAAAATTTGAAAGATTAGTAAGTTATATTCACTGTCTGATTAACTATCGAGGTCACGTGTCTTAATGTATTTATCATTTTTATTATTATCTTAAAATACATACCAAAGCACAAAGATCAAACCCAGCTATAAAAAATTGCGCATCTCGTTAAAAGGAGAAATGAAATATTTCTTGTCCATTACTAAACATATCTTTAGTCAATAGTCGCCTCATCGTAGAGCAGATACATTAATTTGAGTATCTTGTGCAACAATTGTATTTATTATAAATGAAGCTTTGAAATGAAATCTTTATAAGCAGTAGTATTGTTTTTGCTATACACGTAGCCGAACATGATTCCATGATATGCAGCGTATACATGTATGACCTTAAACGGGTACCTGGTTGTGTGGTAGTGTATCGGGGAGGTAACCAGTCTAGTGTGACCTTTTTATGTCGTTTTATCAGTGATAAGTTAAAAGAAATCTGAAACGCGTATTGCATTGCTCTGTGATAAAAGATTGCTCTGTAACCTGTATAAAGTTCATAACAGAAAACATAGACATCTAGATTAATATTATAGAAATTGTTTAACCAAATAAAAATAAATGTCAAAGAGATAACATAAATAAAAAATAAAACATTTGTCTGAAACATCAATAAATTACCCTGATTCATACTCGAATGTATTCATCTTAACGCCACAGTTCTATGATAAAATTTAATTTGATAAAACATAAAAATGTCAACGTTTGAACATGATGTAGATCTTACAAATATGGAACGCACTTGTTAAATTTAAATAAACGAAACAAAGAAGATGAAAAGATTAGTTAAATGCTCGCTATCTGTAGGTAACATACAATACGTAAACGTGAACAGGTGTTACCTGCATGGAGTGCCACACGTTTTAAGAAAATTAAAAGTGAACTTTAGTCCTGAATGCTCGTGAATAGTATACCTTTATTGATACCTGTATGCGATATGGTACTATAAGGAACAGGATACTAGATGGAACATGATGACAGTCCCATCTGTCGGTAAAACGCTGTACTTATTTTATATCGATAGTATATGTGAAGTTTGATACATTCAATTTGTTTAAAAGCAATCAAAACTTTCTAACTTTCTTTGGGTGATAGAGATTTAAAACCATCAGATCTCAATATATTACAGATTATAAGTATTATGTATGGAATACAACGAATATTTTATAGTCCTGTTGACAAAACATACCGGTATTATAGACCTTGGAACATGTACAATAAAACACCGTCATTATACGCTAAACTGGATGTGGCGTCCATCATTCACAAAATGTTGCCATATAGATCAACATTGCTTATGTAAAAGCGCTGCGCCTGTTGATGATGTTTCCTGTTATATAGCGTTGCTTGTTATCAAACACCCCGTCAGATGTGTTTAAATGATAATATCTAGATATTATTCAGTCGTATTTATGTTCATTTCAAATCATGTTCATGCTGGAGTTCCACTCAGAGACAAGTTGCCAGTCGCCAAGGATGGCTCCAAAGGCACGTGTTTCATAATGAAGTCTTTATTTCATTCAATTTCTGAGAATTTTTATACAGTTTACATGTTTCTTTGTATCAAATAAAAATTTAAGTATGTTTTAATATGTACATATAGTAAGAGTTAACGTGTTTCCCTGTATTCTTTTAAGAAACAGTTTGCGTTTCAAAAATAAATAAATATGCTTTGCACGCTAAATAAGAGATATTTGTTTTATCAGATTGTAAGTATTTTTGAGTGTAAGATGATTTAATTCGTATTACTATACATAGAACTACTTTCTGTGCATTATAGTCATGGTCCACTACAATGAATTTTACTTACAAAGCTCTTTATTATGACGCCCTTGTTTACAAATGGTGAAAGTCATATAATAATTGTATACATAAGTTTAACTAGGAAGTTTGGTGACTAATAATATCAATTAGAAGTCGTGGGTGATCGTCTATACATTGAGAGGGACACTTTTACATATCTATAAATATACATAAATTACACTAATATTAATGATCCTATTACACTAAAACAAAGATGCAGCGTGCCTCTCCACTTAACTCTTCATCCGTGTCGGATTCCGTAAACAATTGAAAATCCACTAACATATCTTGATTGGGCACTTAAAACAATAGTAAAACTAGTCGACAGTGTACACATTAAGTGTTCTAGTACGTATCGGCTTGTAGACAAGAGAATTGATGTCTCGCGTGTCATGTTGGATATGACATTTTATCAAGCTGATTCAACCGAGTCTTTCCTGTTTTTGGAGTTCTTTTCCTCCATTTCAACCCTAGATGGCGGCATTGAATTCCGGCTTTCTAGTCTTCTTCATCATGATGTAATGAGCAGAGTTATTGTTTAACTGCCAACAATCCAAATATGTGGATATGTGCTAAATTTATCATATTTTAAGCGATAAATCTCGACAAAAACATTTCTCTGGGCTTTTTGGGGTTTTATGGTGATTCATTGAATATGAACTTAAATTACGTATCAACAATAACTATAGTGCAAATTGAGTTATAAGGTACAAGTATAACTATTTTCACTTGAAAACATTGTGTACTCTTAACTGTAAGACATTCTGTGGTACAAGAACAATATGGCTTTCCAGGAACATCACTTAAAAGTCGGAATCCCAAATAAAATCTTATTTTATTTTATTACCAAAACAACAAAATTAGACTATTTTAAAACATGTACAAATTGGATCACACATATATTTAATAATAATGTGTAAAAAATGGAATATTCAATATATAAAGAAGATGAGTGGAATCATATAAATAGAATGTTTAATTTAATCTCAATTTTGATTGTAAAATAAGACTATATAACAACAGCATATCCATAAACAATAATAGCTCTTTATTTCATAAAAACGGGTGAAGAATTTTGAAGAAAATATTCTTGACTCTGTAATCCAGCCGCCTCACTATCCAGACACTTTGGGCTGGGAACGGAGGTGGCTGGATTAACGAGGCTCCACTGTAGTCAGCTTACGCAGAAACAGAAACAAATTTAATTGGAACGTTTTTGTTAACGCAGAGAGCAATGTATTGTGGTGTCAATTTACAAACGTTAATCTGGAAGCCAGAGAAGGGCATTCAAAGCTCTAGTGTGTTGATTTCGGTGGTCATACTTTCATATAAATACAAAAATATCCGAAATAACATTTTCTAAAGCGTTTCCTGCAACTTCTTTTCGTTTGCAACACTGCTTCTTCCGGTGTGTCTTAAACCTGGACAGTGTTTGTTGTTGGTTCTATTCAATGTTATGTTTTCTTCTTTTGTTTGGGAATTTGAGCATCTGATTCTGGTCTTTTTTACGGTTGAACCACTGTGTTTATTCTATTAGTGACTGCTTTAAACTGCCAGGGTAAAATGATCAAGCACATTTTCGTCTTTGTTAAAATGATCATTTTCACGACTTAATAATTATGTAGGCTTCCGTCTTCTTCTCTTTTTTAATATGTAGAACAACTCATTGTTTGTTCTCGTTTTTGCACTATAAGGAAACTATTATTTTTTTGTACAGTTACTTGTGTCATTGTATTAATATTAACATCAGTCGTTTATAAATGTCGTCGCTATCTACTCCCATGCATCATGGTATACCCAAAGATCCCCATGTAAAGTTCGATAAGAGTAGGCGGAAACGCCGTTGCATGGGCTCGTCCTTCTTTCTGAACTATCT
>JAUMGZ010165290.1:0-27846 GCA_032359645.1 Pododesmus macrochisma
TAGTACTGTATCCCAGAATCGTATTTTCATTTGACGACAGTGGAAAACATTTCAATGGTAAAAGAAAGGAACAAAGCACATGAAAGTATGAAGTACTAGTATCATGTACTACACAATCTATCAATGGATCACACAATCACAAAATTGTAATGTATGGAAGAATGATATCTGATTCAGTGGGACCTACGAACAAGGCAACACCATCAAATAGACAAATTGGTGATGCATGCAAACATAACACAAAAATATTCAAGGCTAGCTACCACTGCGAAATTTAAAAACAAAGAAAACATAGCCAGAAAGTTTTACATTTAAAATAAAATATCTTTACAATAACGGTATAATGCATTGCATGGGTTGGTCTGACTTCCCGCTGTTAAACATGCAGCCGTTCTTTCAATATTTATCTTAAGATTTAAACTATCAGGTGTAATCACAGTACGTGCACAGTTTTGTCATAATATTCCTTATTCATTTCAAAATCAAAAAGAATAAAGATAAAAAGTTATCATGAATATCAACCGAGCGATTCTGAAGAAAAAAAATATCATTCAATCTTTAAAGTACATAGAGAAAAACTTATGCTAGAAAAAAACTTCTATTTATCGCAATATTTTATAACTTTTATTCACTTGTTCCCGAAGTGTGGAGAGAGAAAAGGGGTAATATATTTTGTCATTTGATAAAAACTAATTACATAACAGTATTTCCGAGTTTTTGTGATAAGTGGTTAAGTCATAAAGAAGAACGTCTTGTGGCGACTAAAATCGTAAAGTATCCAAAGTATAAATGAACAAGTCTCGCAGCGTTTTGATCGAGAGATATGTAATGCAATAAATTTTGTCATAAATAGTAAGAAAATGGTAGCCCGGTACAGACTAGAGGCATTTTACTGAACAGAGCTTCGGTTTTTTCTGGCACCCTAGACATTTTCGCTGTCATTCAAGATGTGATTTATCGCTACCACTGTTTCACATTATCATTTCTGCAGCTATTCTTTCCTGCTGTTTTGAAAATATGGAAAACATATTCGCATGGTGTTTCGTTTACAAACGAGTCGGATCCGTTTTCATTTCCAACTGTGAGCCGCTAAAATAAACCGACGGAGTTAAACACGATACGATTATAACATGTAGCCGTGTAAAAACGGAAGTTAGAAAGAAATTGTGTATTTGTCGGTCACGCTTCAGTGACTTCCATGTAAATCGTCTATCTCTTCGTGATTTATATACAAATACCATTGAACTGATTCGTCGTTCCTTTTCTCCCGGTTGTCAAACAGAAATTCATATATCCATGGAAACCGTATATACATGTACATATCCATAGACCACGTGAGTATATATGTTTGATATCCTACTATCTTGTGTAAATAGAAATTACGTCAGTTGAACACACAGGTAACCTAAGGAAAATATTACAGGTGATCTTACGCGAGACGTTCGGCACTTCAGCCACGCTCGAGTAAACACAGAGCATCGCTGACCCATCCATCAACATCTGACTTGCCTTGATCTTCTGTTAAATTGATTGTGATTGGATGGAGGTTGTCACGTGACTATTCACGGCCTTTCTAATCTTGTCATTTTCAAGTCGTAATTTGGCTTCATTTATTTTAGATTTATCTAGCGATCGACAAGCCAATTTGTGCATCCCTTTGACAAGCTAACATTGTTCTGTTGAGTTATGAATACAGAGAGTGACTATACGATATGCAATTTGGACTCCCATTCCTATGGCAATGGTTATTCTAATTCAGAAATACCGGCAACTATCTATGGTTATAATAACATTAATAATAGGTCTATAGACACGGGACAACATTACTATGGTGTTGAAAATATTATCCCTCCCGGAATGTCGGGTGTGGATCTGTCCCTTGGGACGAACCAGAATCTTTCTTACCAGGTTAACTCTCAGGTGATACCGAGAGGGTCTCGACACCACGGATATGATTTACAAGAAGGACACGCCCAAGGAGGGGTTGATCCCTATAGCTTACAAGGACATCATGGTTTAACTTTAAACGGTGACCATTTAGGAGGGGGTGGAGGGTTAAGCCTCTCCCCCGGTAGATCAAACTATGGAGGTGCGTGTGTTGACAATATGGGGTCATGCTCCCTAGCAAACATGTACGGGGCTACAGTGTCACAACCAGCCCCATCCCCTATTAAAACAGAACCTTCAACCGGACAAAGTTTACAAAACAAACCATTTAGGTGGATGCAGATAAAACGCAATCCAGGAAAAACAGGTACGTGGTTTTAAACGTTTTTATTTAATTCAGAATATGTTTTATTCAATTAACTTGCTATTAACGTATCATTTGATCGGAGCCCTGTCATATATACTTCATGTGTGAATGTTCTGTTAGCTGATCGGACCATGTCAAACACGACAGTTTAAAATCCAGACAACATACACGTGTGTGAAGCGATCAAAAACAGATACCCCAAAATATTTAAAAATGTACATTACTTTGAAACTTACACGATTACGTGTGAGACGGCCAAGGTCAAATTGGTGTAAAGTTTTGTTTAAAAATGGATCAAAATACCTCTTTCTCTCTCGCTTTTATAAAAGAGTGAAACTCGAGAAGACTCCATTTGTAAAAAATAAATAATTTCATGTTTTAAACGTATAAACAAAGTATTTATTAAATTCATCCAAATCTGGGATCAAATATAACTAATTTACGTCAAAATGAAGCTAGCTTACGTCTAATAATTAATCATTTTATAATCATATTGTATATTTCATTTTAAGTTACATTTAAGTAGTGTATAGACTAAAACAATACTATTCTAAAATAGATATATATTTTAAGACTTATGTTCTGCGGTTGTTTATAGGAATATTTTTACTATATATGGAATATTTTGAATATAAAAGTGCTTCGTTTGAGTGTCATTTCCCTTTAAACACAAAACATAACTATCCTCTCTCGATATTATCTGTTTCTGACTGTTCAAACATTAAATGCACAATGTTCTACGTGTTTACAGAGAAGGTATAATAGGGACTCGTGTCAATATTTGAATTAAGATTAACTTATTAAGTCCATTCGCCAAGAAATCACTTAGAAATTAACTCAACTTTGTGAAGAACTAAACTTGATACCAAAATCTAAAAAGCGGAATAAATGTTTTGTTTACATTCATCCTTAAGTAGCTTTTATTTCGACAATTAAATAGTTTTTTAATCACTGATACAATGTTTATTCAATTAAAATATAGAATTTAGAGGAATGATATTCTTTATTTTGAAATACACCTTTTTAATTAGATTTATAATACTTCAATCTAAAAACGGATTAAATAAATAATTCTTTAATTTTGTACTAAGTTTATTAAATCATTTCTATAATTTGACTAGTAATATCACGATAAAATCATTAAATATAGATTTTTCAGTTGCTTAATTGACTAGTAATTTATGAGCTCTTAATAAAATATATGCACACATACAGATAAGATAACCTGTCAGATGTGTTTTAATATTGAACGCATTGATTAGATTTGCCAATACACTAGAACGAGGAGACGGAAATGTTGATTTGCTTGTCCCGTGTCAGTTAGTTCTCCGAAGGATTCGGATACCGATGTTGATTATTGACATGAAATCGATTCCTCTTGAAATTAATCCCGAAATCGATCAAATCAATTTGTAAAATAAGCCATTTAGGACTTTACTAAATCCTTTTACGTTGTGTATTTAATTTCATCACAGATTTACGTTCATGTTTCTGTTTCGCGTGTGTTGTCTTCAAAAAGTCATTTATCATTCTGATGTGTGATAGCAAAATGAAAATACGCATATTATCAAATTATAACGTGAATTCAATGCCAGAATAAAGGTCATAACTGTTTGAATGTGTTACTATCAGTTTCAGGGGGATTTGATATTTTTTCTTTCAATAATATTTTATAAATTCATACTATATTTCAACATAAATCTTTCTTTTGAGAATATTAAGCAGAATACCAGATTAATTATTTAAAGTTGGATTTAAGTATAAATGGGCAGAAATAACAACTTAAGCTTTCAGAATAAGCAATGAATGACATACATTAAAATACAAGCATAAGGGTCAGCAACTTTAGGACAGTAAAGTAACACAAAAATACTCTTTTCATATCAACTGTACTTGTAAATAAAAAAAATACCTCCACACAAAAAAACTGAAGACAAGACTTTGACCAAAATACAATAAATTGTCTATATAATCTCGCGGTGGTCACACGTATAAAAGTCTTAATGCGAACTATCAAAAACACCACAAGAGAGGTCCTTGTCTCTGCGTCTCTACATATTTTTGTCCATAAAAAATCCTAACTTGGGTCACACAAAAATCGCCCGGTGTCATCGAACCATCGCCGGACATAGAGATTATCTCCGTGATGATAGTTATGACGGGGCCTGTTTGTTTGTGCGACAGAATCGTCATAAATAATGTCACTTACGACATGTTTGACTGTCTTGTAAAGTCTCTTATGGTGTAAAATATCTTGTAACGAACCCGACTTTCTGTCTGTCACCGGGAGAGAAATATTCCCACACAGTTTGATTATGTTGAAACACGGAGAAAAATGAATGAAAACAAATATTTTGTTTATCAGATTTAAAAAAAAAAATCGCAGCCATAATAACGGTAGCATGTCTTACATAAATGTCAAATAATAAATAAGTTTAAATAAGACAGAAACAAACACGTAAATATACTCAGGTAATTATTGAGAAAAACACTTTATGTTGTAACAATATCTGCCCGTAAAAGATACAAAAAAATCTAAAATATAACAAGAATATTTAGGTTTAAAGTCATCGCAAAAAATGTCGGACTTTATTGTGCCACACGGGTTAAAACAGCATATTGTTTACGGTCATTAATCATACTACCAAAACACGACCGCTAAAGAATGTCGAAGAAAAGTAAATACTTTCTTTCACTAATTAGACAAGATCTCGATTTACAGGGACTGTCACTTTGTATGTTTTTCTTAACAACTTTTTTTTAAAGCTGGAAACATGTCTTACTTTGAAAATTATGATGTAAATATGTATGAAGAGTGCATTTGACCTACACTTCTGTAACTATATCTTAGTCCTAGCCCCATCTCTCTCTCTCTCTCTCTCTCTCTCTCTCTCTCTCTCTCTCTCTCTCTCTTTCTCTCTCTCTCTCTCTCTCTCTCTTTTGCTTTATTAGGAAAAAACTGTTGAATTATCAAATAAAACTGTTTAAATTGCGTAATCTAAAATAAATTATATTGTGTAATCTGAAAACGTTATAATGCACATCTTAAAGACTCGTGAAATTTACTGCCATTATTCGAATTAATGATTAAAACATATTCAATTAAGAGTAAATTAGTTACGTTATAAACAGTTTCAACTTCAATCAAATTACGGATAGGGTATCGCGGTGGACTAAAGGTTACTGAAGGTTGCATCGTAACAATAATCTTTTCTCTTTATTGAGTTATTTCAATATTACTGCCGTCAAATACCATTAAATTATTAAATGTATTGCTTTTTATTGTCTGGTTATCATAGAAAAATAAACCCTTTAGGAATTCAGTCAATGCCCAACACAATTCAGCAACACGAGTCGGGTTGGATTAATGCAAGTAATACATGGTTCAATAGTTGTTTATTAGCCCAAACATAAAGAGAAATTCAAACTCAATGAGGACCTTCGCTCATTGTTGTCAAACGTGTTAAGTGAGGTGTTCAAAATGCCAATAAGACGGTTCACGTGTAGTAATTGGCAAAAATTGATTGAAATGTCTTTAGATTAGTAACCAAATGGCCGTCGAGTGTTTTAAGATAGCTCGTGTACAAATGGATTTGAATCGAGACGGCGCTTTTTCAGTGCCTTACAGATCATCTTTTTTTCTTTTCATTGATACAAGGGGGCTTTTTTGTTGTTGACATAAGGAACACAATATGTTCAGGGGATCTCAAAGCAGGAAAAATAAACTAAAATAATATCATATGTCACTTATGATAACAGATAAATTTCCGTTCGTCGAAGAAGGACACCTTAGGCGCTGAGATCGCGCGATAAGATGTTAATCAGGATTGTCTGTAGACTTTCAAACGGTAGTTTTAAAAATATCGTGTAATACTGTTTGTTCAATATTTTAATAAGATTAAATAAAAGTAATGATTGTAAATATATCTCACGGACTATTATCATAAGACACGTAATTGAACGAATAGAAAATAAATAGGTTCCTCTTTGATATAACCCGTTTGATGTTTTTCATAATAATCTGAAGAACCTTGGAACTCTTTTGTATTGAAGGTTTATATGTCACACCCAATTAAATTAAAGAGGCCGTAAATAACGAATAGAAACCCATGTAACGGTTCTTCGTATGAATTTCATCTTTTAGAGCTTCTAGCTAATACACATATCATAATATCAAACTGCAATGTCTATTGAAAAATCGATCAACCTTGATGAATACGAAACTCACACAGCTGGTTTATCTTAAATTTATTTTTAATAATTGTAAAAATAAATGTGATATCTAGATATATTTGTAACGTATAATTTTTATTAAAGATGTTGGAGCTAGTATATTGAGAAATGCACACAATAAGATGCTTGTCTTTACAAAATAAGAAAAAATCGCGCATATAGCATGTCTTGCATTCTTAGTTTTTTTTAAACTGAATTAAATCTCGATTGTCAAATTCATTGTTTAATTATTTATCATATATATTTTGTATACAAATGTAGTCCGATAAAACACACTGATTATCGCCTTTGATATTTTGCAATATTTCACGGTTGTTTATAACTCTAGAAATAAAACTGATTGATTGCTTGATTTGTTAACAATTTAACTTAACAGCAAACAGATGTGCATTAAAAATGAAATAAGTCACGTAGGTTTGTTGTTAAATTACAATCAGGTATTACGTTTTTAAAACCACCTCTAATTCACTAAATATTATTATCTTTGAAACAGGTACATGTATAAAACCACGAAAAATACATATGTATCTACTACCGGTTGAAAAACAAATTCAGAGAAGGTCGGTAGGAAGATAAACCTTTTATAAATTTATGTTTTTGAATATGCTTTATAAAGACCCACATGCCTTGACTTAAAAAGGGCCATGTCCAGAATTTTTTTTAAAAAAAAACGTCCTAAACTTTTGCGTTAACAAAAAATCTAAATAGGTAGGGTTCAGGAGTACAACTATTGAACCTTCTTTCAATAATTAAAAAAATATATATACAGAGTATATTATAGTCATAGAGACACTGACTTATTACTCGAAACTTGGAAAGCACACGCTTGGCATTGACATTATAAAATGTCTCATTTCAAGAATGGTAGATGTTTTTATTCTTAGTATTGTTCGTATATCTTAATGCTTCATTAGGATGAGATAACTTACATGTGTTTGAAATGGTAAGAAACTAAAAATATGGATGTATGCCCACGAAAACAAACGTACAACCATTACTCTAAATGCGTCCTTTAAAACAATATGAAGCGGTTTGGTTTGTGCATATAACCACACCTACATAATTATTGAATTATAGTGCCATCATCGACAGTGGCCGACAAACATCGCTCTGGATTTAATGGCATTAACAGTGAATTGAGCTCATTAAGACATTGACTTTACTATTATGTACCGAATGAGGAGGTTTTAGTAAATTACAAAAACAAATACCGGAGAAGTCAACGAGACTCCGGTGTACGGGTAGTTCATATTTGCACATCTCATTTGCAGCGTTAATAATGTGTGCAGATACTTGTTATAAATGCATTTAACATGGCGATACGTGTGTGCCGCCTTACGCACAGACAAAATATTCAATATGTTCCATGTCCGTAATCTTAAAACATCAAATATTACAATGAACTTTCGCCGTCAAGAATATTGGGGTTCGATGCGGGACAAATCATAAACGCAAATTTTTTCACGAAGATTTACATATTGCGTAGGTTTAATAAGACTACTTAAGGAATTGTAAAATTTTGAAAAGCAGGATTTGGAAGTTTAAAGATAATTGTAAGTTTAATTCCTTGATTTCTTAAAACATCATCAACGCGTTTCTTCTTAATTGTTTTAAAATTCTAAAACTCTGTTTTATTTTTTCAATTAAGTTTTAGTCAAAACATTCCACTTATATATTTCGAAAACCGTCATATATGAGGATGAGTTTAAAGTCAAACTCTAATTATTTAAAAGTTACGTCGAACTCTACTTTAATACATGTTCAATGTGTACATATACTTCGTTGAAGTGCCGTCTACGTTTACTTAGCCCGAGTACTATATGACGTGTGCTTGTCTGCGCTTTGTTTATATTGTGATTTTACAAGATATTCAATTTTTAATAGAAAAAATAACCACAATGATAAGACAAATATTTTTAGTTTTGACTGGGATCAATATATGTTTTGATAAATACTCGCACGCACGCACGCACGCACACACGCGCATAAGAGCGCTCTCTCTCTCTCTCTCTCTCTCTCTCTCTCTCTCTCTCTCTCAAATCTAATGTTAAAATTATCCAAAATTAAGAGTCTGTGAAAATTGAAAAACCAAAAAGGTACAAGTAAAAACAAAACACACAGCACACAATAAAACATCTCCATAATAAAACATGCATCAAGTCCTCCATAAGATCGTTTAGAAATAAAGATTCACATAAAATCAATTTTAGAACAATTTGCCTGCCCTTGTTGCAATTTTAGCGCCGATAAGGGATAAAAACTGGTCTGAATAACACTTCAGATAGAATCGTGTCCCCAGTCTTTTGTGGAAGATACTGTCAATCAAACGACAGTGCTGCGGTGAGGGGAATAAAGAAACGACTCAGATTTCATTTGACAAACGTCTGACCGATGAGGATTTCTTTGCACGTGCATTTGTGGTAGAGTTTACTGTTTTGCATGTTGCGAGTTCTCAATTACAGTCGCGTTGCTTGGGAAGTTGTTTTGTGTATATCATTTTATAAATTCAATTAAAGAGTTAGTTATATTTGAATTCTAAATTGATTAATTGAGATGTAAAATATAATATGGGACAAACGTGTTTTACAAATCTTGGGTATTCTTTCATTGTTGCCTCTTTGATAGGTGTAGCTTTCTGGATTTAAATCGACCGAAATGCAGTTATCTTTTTAAACGAGATTTGTTTCATACACTGTCGAAATTAATATACTTCAATTCTTATTTTTGCATAAATGTCTTTCGTTCAGAATTCCCAAGTTTTTAACTTCAAATTACTTTTCATCAGATTTTGAGGTGTTTTTTTTAACCTTCTCAAGAATATTGAAAATGACCTCATATACAGGATATTGATGATCCAAGTTAAAATAAGTAAATTGCTATTTGACGACGTTGATCCTTGTTTCCGGTTTTGATGGGGTTATTTTAAAAGTAAAACAAACAAACAAAATTTTTAGGGACATCTAAATTTGTATATTGTATGTAAGTTGTTAGTTTTTTTCCTTTCCATTCACCTTATTAACCTATAAACACGTTACAGAGACCTAACATGACATTTACACGATTACTGGAACTTTATCAGATCCAATTATATCAAAGACATCGCTTCATCATTCTATATCAGATAGACAAGAGCATATAGCAGACATATACCGTACGCTCAGCCTGAATGAGTATATTAACCCCTCCATATACACATCATTTACTTTCTGTTGTGCTTTTGGAAAATACAACACATACATCATTCGAAATTCCATTTGTCATAAGCGATGAAGACGGTCATATTTTATGTTTCCGATTCTAGTAAGGCTGAGGATATCTAACAGTCGGCCATTATTGTTATTGCGTGATTTTTCGCGCGGAAAAATTGTTCGTGTGTTTTGAGTGAATTGTGTAAAATTACGAAATGGAATAAAATAACGGAACAAAAAATGATAGTCAAAAAGTAACATTTTCTGAGTGATTTTCACGGAAAACCGCACGATTGTTACAACTCGGTAATAAAAAACATGTCACTTGACGAAACAAAATGGCCCAAAGACTTCACTTGTAAATGGACAGAGAGGAAATGGCGGAAGCAAGTTTCAGCGACAATTCGCCGAGTCTTGTTTTTCTTTAATCGTGCCATTGCCTCGTTGTCACTCTGGGATAATGGCAATGTGTCGGGACGGAAATAACGATACCGACTATCAGTTTACACTCGCCCTACAGTTGTTCATTAAAAGAGATAGAGAAAAACAATCAAGCGATCGTTATCAAACCCTCGCAAAACAAATCATTGAGGTGAACGACTGAAGAAGAAATTAAAATCAATGATAACTGTATTGGTTTGTATTTCCATTAGCGATGGTAATGCACAACAAGACTTTATTTACAGCGCGGGTTGATCTTATCTGGTCTATTACGACGCACTTTACGAGACAAAATTAAGTAAATATTTAACCTCATTTTAAAGATGAATATAAAGAAATGTTTAAACAATTGACAACAAGTTTATGCAATATTTGCACTGAAAAACCTTTATTAAAATTATTTCAATAACTAGACAACTTTACTCAAAAACAAAAACTATTTTTAAAGAGACATTGTCGCAATATTTATTAATAACTTATGCTATTTTTTTTATCGTATTTGGAAGGCTATTTATGGCCCCAATATAACTGCTAGAGAGATCAACTGTAATATTCATCCAATGCTTGCTCGCGGGTATTCTCCGTAAATCATGTGATATGTGCATATAAGTATACAGATTTGAACTAAGTAAGCCCTGCAGAGGTATATGGGCATAAATGTTGCCTAATCGGCAATAATAGTCTCCTTATAAACGCAACAATCAAACTGTCATTGAGTTGTCAACATACCCCGAGCAATTTGTAAAAATTATGATTTTAACATAAATCTGCCTAGAATTTTGACAAGTCGTCGTGTTGGGTAATTTTTTTTTCAGCTTAATGATGATTCTAATTCTAGATTTCTCATTTCAAAATTATCTGTTCTGGGATTTTTGCTGTAAACACTTTTTGAAATGTTAAATACTATTTGTTTTGTCTGGTTTTATGTTTTTTAAAAAAAAACCATTGTTTTTGGATTAATATTACTTATGAATATATGCTTTGTATTGACGGACATCTTTTAATTTCGAGTAAAACGAAAATAAATTTTTTTTTTAATTTTTCTATAAGAAAATTTTCTTTTGTTTTGATTTTGGGATGATTAGGGTGCAGGAACATTAGAAATCACACGGGAAAATAACATAGAAAACAGAAAACATGCCTCGTTATACACATTCAAAAAGACAGGGAGATAGAGATGTTTCTTTTCTTAAATCATTTCACTTGGGTTATATAGAGATGAAGTAATTACTGTAGCTGTGCTGGACACACTTATTTTATGAAATAATTCTGGTCTTCGGGTAAAAATCAGGTTGGAGCTTTGGTAACAAGCAAACAATTCTTCATTTATGTTGGACCTCATAATAAACACAGATAAAAAAACCTTCACCGCCCAAGAAAGCTAGAAATCAGAAATCTTTTCATCTTTTATCAAAATCGGATAGGAAGTTAATATCAAGCAACTCTTCGATCATGTTGGACCTCATACAAAACACAAATAAAAATAAAAAATAACCAATACTTCCCAGCTTATAGGAAAGTTATTTATCACCAAAAAATTCATCTTATATCAATAATTAAAAAATAAGAAAATGTCAAAAACATGAAAAGCAGACGACAGACTCTGAACGATAAAATCACCATCAACTTCACAACATTTCTCTGCAAAGCCTCACATCAGTATTATCCACAGGACGAGCAGAAAACAGCGACAGACAGACACATTCAATACAACAGAAGCAGAAACTCACAGAAAACCCCAATCTTCAAGCTCACGCCGATCCATCAATTCTTGTCAGGCTGAAAACCGTCCCTTTGGTCAGCCATGGCCCTAGTTCGATCCAAATTTGATGGATCACATAGACAATGTTTACAAATCTGGGAAGAGACTTCTTCGTCACCAGATCTTCAACGAACGATTTACAGTTTTCAATGAATTTTGTCTTCTTCAGTTGTTTCTAATTTTGTGGAAGTTAATAGAGTCGTGCTGAAGTAGAATTTTCTTGCAAGACATCCCACACGCTCCGACTCTTGGCCTACGCAATTTGTTCTCGAGAAGTTTGTTCCGCCGATATGTCCGATTTGTCCAGAACATCTTCTTTTATTAAGTATTTTATTGTTTTATTATGCATCTGAAAATAGCAATGAAGATTTTCTACAATTCTAAACAAAACTGTAACTCGTTTTAGCGTTTAACTGAGAGTTTCCAGTGCTTTATCAAACAGAAATCTTCTTTTAAAAAACCATTGAAGTATAGGTATTGTGTCTCTAGCAGTAAAATCAGCACCCAGACAAATTTAAACTTTTTAAGAAAAACATATTAAATGACATTCACAGAAAGTCTACTTTTAAAATTACAGATTTCCTAATTTTTCATTTTACCGTGTAATGCATTTGGTTTTAACCACCGCAAAAACAAACTGCGACTATCGGATGCTTGAAAAAAAAGTGTTGTACGTGTTCTTTCGGCACGTTCTAGTATATATTTTGATTTAGCAAGTTTGAATATTTGTGCGTTTTAAATGCATGTATTTTTATCAAGGTAAACCACTCTCCATTTATTGTATTAACCCTTCTCAGAATACTTCGTCTTGATTTTGGCGGTAAACGCACTTATTGGCATTTTAGAATTTTATCTACACAAAAAGTATCAAGAATGATGTAACTAGATGTTGCTTAAGAACAACTGCTATGCACACTGACGAAGGAATTTAAACTCTTAAATTATAACTGAATGACAAATTACCCAAACTCCATCATTCAAAAGTCTCTTAAAAATAAACAAACAAACAAAGATAAGAGGATTTTTTTTATACACGTACCTTTTACAAAAATAAAAAAAACCTAAATGTCAAATAGCATTCATACATCGTCACTGACAATTTTGCTGATTATCCCAATCAGTTATGTAACAGCGGGGCTAATATTAGTAAAACTGAACTTTTACAATATATCAGAAAAGGGTGTAGTTTTAAGTATTCTCTCTCTCTCTCTCTCTCCCTTTCATGTTTTCCATTTCCTCAATAAGTGAATAAGCGTTGAGTGAGTAAATCAATTTTTGACATTTAGCACAGTTATACCACATTGTTGAGACTTCAGACACTGCGGCACCTGATATCATAACATCTAACTGTAAATTTATCCACATAAATTAAGTCCTTAAATGGGTGTAGCCGGCTAGATATATTGCGCACATACATACAAACACATATACGGTTTACTCATATCAAATTTGGGAAATACAACCTTATTACGCAATATATTAACAAAACGAACACACAAGAGTCATTGTCTGAAATGGTAACTTCTGGCGGTGTATTTTTTCTTTTGTTCATAAAATTGTAATAATTGGATTTAGAATAAAATCTGCTTACGAGTTTATATTTTTGGGGTAACATTCAGAACAAATGGCATTAAAGTGTAACCGATTTTTTTATTTCTATTTCATACAAATATCAAAAACCTTGACAAAAGTAGACTATAGCTAGATATATCTAATAGAACATCTTTGTTTTGTTTGTTTGTTTATTTGTAAGGGTGTTTTTTTGTTTGTTTGTTTGTTTGTTTGTTTGTTTGTTTGTTTGTAAGGGTGTTTTTTGTTCTTCCAAATTTGTGCAATATCTTCCTATTATTGTTTGTGTAATTATAGGTAACCTAGAATCTTCCTTTATTAGAAGTTATATGAAGAAGTACATTATAAAGCGCGCAGTAATAAATTATCGTACACCATATCCTTGTACAAAATGTTATTTTATAGAAAAACTTGTGGTTGTTGTTTTAACCGTTTGTTTCAGTCTTGTTTCTTTGAATTTGTATCGTTTATTCTTAGTTTTGTTTGTACTTTTCCCTTAAAACTCAGGAAATATAAAAGTTATTGAGCACTTTGAAGTATATTATGTAACCACGCATACAGTTTGATGCATGCTATTTATAGATCGAGCTAAAAACTGCAATTCTAATAAACAAAGTCAGCAATAAATCCTTTGCGTAACCAAATTATGACGGCGCTTCGTGAAGTGGTTTTGGCAGATGAAGCTATCTCACGCCGACCTTATATTGCCGAACACACTTGGCATACACAACCCATGTTTCATGGATAGTTAGATGTATAATTTATGGCTTTCGGATGAAGACTGTATTTATTACATTTATAAACCAAGGGGATAATCGACAGCCGTAAAATGTTTAGAAATATAAAATTTTAAATTATAAAGAGTTCACGGGGATTTTTCCTTTAGAAAACACATTGCATTAATGGTTCTCGCTTTTCCGCTAGTCCATAAAACTGCCCAAGATAGCAGGATTTCAATTATTTATTTTTATGTAAGCGTTTGAAGTTATTCACGCATAGGCACCCCGGGTTGAGCCCTTACCGCGGGTGTTTTATAGTTGTTGCATATTTTGCATTAAGGTCGCTACTAGAAGCTTTGTGTTGTTTAAACATTAATTCTCTTATAAAAGCAATAAAATGACTTGCTCCTGGTTTGGATCATTTGTTATTTGACACAGAAATACTTCTGTTTTTGTTGAGTTACTGTTTATTTTGAATCAGTTAGGGAATGACATCAAAACAAGACCGCACACTAGTGTTTCTGTTATTTAAATATGCACGACCAATGTATCCGTTTATCTTAATGTATAGTTTTGGAAACGAAACACGGTGATGACTATTTAGGCTTTAGAAATTCCCCAGGATACGCTTTCGCAAAATTACGTCACAATAACAGCTGATGTACGAGCATGTTCTAAAACGAACGTACTGCTTAATATCAGTGCCCAATTATTAATGTAAATAAACATTCGCAACATAAACAAGAAACCTTAATCTCCTTGTAGACAATGGGAAGCTTTTTATATAGGACAATCGAGTTTAACTACATCAATGAAATTGATAACCTTAAGAAAATTGTTATTTTTGGTACGATGACATCATCGATTCTTTTGACATTTTGTGGTTTTTCGATGAATTGTTTATGTGGATTCTCTTTTCAATGTTCAATGTTATGGGGATGACAATTGCATAAATACAAGACAAAACAGTCTGGAAACATCCGTGCCAGCCGGATACAATCATGCATTTTAATAAGACGGTATGTGCGGTTTTAAAAGTACTGAGATCGGACAAAACTTTTCATTAAAAATAAAATTATTGATTTAGTGATTGAAAAAAAATGAAATTATGCCTACACATCCGCGTCGTATGAATTATTTCGTTTTTAATTCGTCATACAACCATCGACATGTTGTGTTGCCCCGTATGACAATTGGTTCACGATGCTAATTACGCCATATTAGCATACGTCATCCGAGCTTTACGTTAATATTTTCATTCATAAACCAGGCGGTAACGAGCCTGTCGACACGACTTTAATATGATTGTATTTAACGTGTCTTTGATCTCATGTACATCTCTCATTAAAATTCTGACAAGCTATAATCATAAATTAAAATAAATATGTATGTAATGCATAGTACGAAAGCAGTAGAAAGGGCATGTCTCCTTATAGTTTTTAGTAATATATTCGCTAAATTTACACAAATTTCATATTCATTGAAATTGGTAATCCAGAACAAAAAAAGTTCTTTAAATTGGGGCAAACCGCAGCGTCTTGCATATTGCGTGAATTGGGTGAATATTGCACTTTTTCATTTAATGTAAATATAAATATGATTAATTTGAAATTATGTTTAGTTATTGTTCGTGTCTTGTTTTGTGAGATTTGCGTAATGTGTTGACGTTTTCAGTTGTTTTTTGTTTTGTTTAGTATTGGGCAATTGCTCTTATTCATCTGGTATTTTCGCTTCTTTTTGCTCTTATTTCCCAACCTACTCTGCAAAACTGGAGTTCTTATTTCAAAATTATTTCAATTCTATTTTAAAAATATAATTTCCATGACCTTATTGACCGCACCTCTCTTTTTATTTCTACAAATCCTTTTTCTTTGTCTTATGCCAATTCCTCCTTTTCATATTGCTTCTTTGGTCTCTAAACGTGTAGCTCCCAATCTATGTAGTAAACTCTCTCTTAAAACGGAATTTTGTTTCTATTCATTCCTTTAAACCCAATTTGTCTCATAAATAACAACCCAAAACGTATTTAGTATGGCATAGTATATCAAGAATATTGAGTCTATTTATATACGTTTTTGATTTAAAAGTGTATTGCTGGTTCTAGTGTCAGTTTTGTATAGCCCCTGGAATTCATTTAGTATTTGTCTTTACGGATAAATCATGGGTTCTCTGTATTTCCTTATCCGTATACGATCATCTTGAATTCGAATGCCGCTGTTTACTTTCATTTCTAAACATGTGACCACTTCACGTGTTTCTGTCATGTGAATGACTTGTCATCTTTAGCTCTCCTCGTCATCAATAAGTGTGTTCGGGGTATCTTCTAGCTTGTTTTCAAGATTCTTCAAGATTCTCTCATTGACATTTCAAGTTGCAACATCAATGTGATCCTTATATGGCTTATGTAAATGAATCTCAATATTTATCTGTCGAAACAAAACAAACTACAAAGGAAGATGTATTTCTTTTGTGTTAGAATTGGTGTACATACGAAGTATTTCTAACATTAGGTGTAGGAATAGCACAACGCATATGCCGTTTACTTGTTCTACGTATGAGAGAGGACAGCTATAGTAATGTTATTGTTCATCTATTATAAGTGTACCTTTATGATACAAAAATAAATTGGAAACAAATTTACATTATGAATGTGTCTGTTTGCTGGTCAATCGTCAAGGAAATACGTGAAACTTAGTTTGTTACGTATATAGCAACACTTGTCTCAATATCATGTTTAGCACTTCACAAGTGGGCTTAAAATAAGCCATTGTTCTTTACATTGGCGACTGTTATTCTAGTGACCAATGTGCATAAGCCATTGTCCTTTGCATCGGCGACAGTTATTCAAGTGACCAGTGTCCGCAGTCTAGTTACATCCCTTTCTTTAATAGAGACCACCATATGATTGTTGTTCCATCTAAATATTCTCGTTAAGTGACTGCTGTTTTCCAGGTAAAATGCTACAATAAGAAGAACACATCTTTTGAAATTGAAAAACGTTTTACCTGATACGAAATCTTGATTCGAACTATAGAAAGCAACAGTGATTTCGTTCGAGAACTTTTGTATGATATTTGATACAACTAATATCAGACATATATTCTATGTTGTTCATTGCGTAGTCTTTGGTTCTCATAAAACAGACCTCCGACTCAGACCAGATAATCTATTGTCTGATGGCGATAGACCACTTTTCTATTAAATGTCCAGTTTATGGTCAGTTATGGTATTACTCTCGTCTGCTTATTTAGACAATAACACAGGTGTCATGTTTGTGTTTCCGTGTTTTATTGTCGTGTTCCAGCCATCGTGAGATAAAACAAAGCCATATTTTTGTTTCCTTTGTGTACAAATAAAGAAACTTGTCGTCTGATCATTCTATAACTGGTGTTTAGTGTCCAAAGTAGCAGTCATTGTTAATCCAATAATAAATGAGTTTTATGGTAATCTCTAGACGACTCTATATTTTTATATCCCTGTTCATTGATTTTGGTCCTATATCATATCTACCGCCTTAAATGTTCCTCTTCGTGTCTTATGCCTAGTCTCTGGCAAAGTGTGGTGTATTTAGTACCTATATTAATCTTGCCAATAACATTAGCCCTGCACACATAAGGTTCAAAGACCCAAATTTTGTTCGAATTGTGCCCTAGTTTAATGCGACTTGATTGGTACAGTTTTTCTAAAAAGATTTGTAGTTAAAAAGAAGTTCATTGGGTATTGTCAATGCGCAATTTTTAAGACAAATATGGCGACCAAAGTAAAATGCGGAAGAAGGAAGTATAAACTCATTACACAAAACCAAAAGTCGGTACACAAAGTCGGTTTAATGTGTGACTTTGGACAATCGCCTCGAGAAATACACACTTGTAACGTGTACACGTATTCACGAACCAAGTGATATGATGTCGTCATAATGTTGGTATTGACAACATGTGTTCATGCTTAAAACGTGTGTGTTATAATGTCAAGACTTTAGCTTATATGATTTAACATCAAACGTAGGGCCTCGTGCTATGATGCTATTTTGAACACATGTTGGGTTTTATGTGAACAGCTGTCCTCGAGAATACGAGGTTTAGGTCAACTTTTAAACACACATTTCGTAGCTCTGAGCAGTTACCTATTTGTTCTATCGATTCATTCATAAATTGACAATGCATATTGCAAATATGAATATGAAATATGCAATTCACGATCAGCTTTTTGTTCTAGAATTACTCACCACAGTAACACAAATCTATTAAATGAATAGATAACAAAGCCATATTCGCTATTAAAAAGTACTAATTATAAATTCACATAAGTTAAGAGTATACAGGGACATAGATAGCCTTTGCTATAACATCAAGGAAATTAAATTGTTTCTCTCAAACGAGTAATGACAATTTTCATAAAGATATTGTTTTGATCTGCTTTGATGTTCGGATGTAAGTGACAAGATCAAGAGGAACGCGTGTTTTATTGGTAGCCGTGTGTTTTATAACTCCATTGTAACATACGGTATGTCGTCTGAATTATCATACATAGATCTACTTATATTAGCTATTGATAATATATTGTTTTAGCTGATAGATTAAAGATGGGATGCCATGGAAAATGCTAAATTTTGTAATGTTAAAATCAAAATCATATCCTCGCCTCTTTTGTAACTTGGGCTGCATTGAAACATGAAAGAATATATTTTAGAGGACTGCATCGTTGAACCAAAATCACAACATCGCGTCTTTTGTAAGTTTGGGTGCCATGAAACATGCCAAGTGTTTGTACAGGATTGCAATGGTGAACCAAAATCACAACATCGCGTCTTTTGTAAGTTGGGGTGCCGTGAAACATGCCAAGTGTTTGTACAGAGTTGCAATGGTGAACCAAAAGCACATAACGCGTCTTTTGTTGTACTTTATTTTTTATTGTATCTTGATTTCTTCCGTTTTCTAATGGGATTGTTCTTGTTCATCCTAGATTGTTGTCCTAGTTAGACTCGAAAAAATGATTACCATTAACGCTATTCGTCAATTATTGGATTCACTTAATGTTACGCCACAGGTACTCACTGATTTTTTAGTTGATGTTCAATTCAAAAATTTATTTAAAAAAAAAAAGAATTAGGCAAAATGTATTCACGTATTTGACTTTCAAATGATTATATGTGTTCATTTGACTATTAAATCGTAGAGCAAGCCGTAGATCATTTTAACTTTGTCAATTTGAACATCCAGTATTGTAAAGGTCAAAGTTGACGAATATTACTGCTTGTTGTTTACTTTTGAAAATCTACGTGTGGTCACTACTCTAAATTTCCATGGGTGGTATAGTCTGACCACAAATAACGAGAAAGGAACGCGCGCAGACTAGAAGTTCACATTTTGACGACACAGTCCGAGACATAAGGTCTACCCGGAATACATTAGGATAGCAATATAGCATAGTGTCGGATTATTTGACTTGGTAAGAAGTACATTTAACATGCTCAATAACCGCAATGTCTATGGTATGTCATAAAAGTGCAATTCGTGTAATACACTTGTGGTTTACACGGGTAGAAAGGTGCAGTAAAATATCGCCCGAGAAGTTAGTTCGAGTGCACGCGCCTCGATGTTTGACTCAAGCACAAACATTTCTAGGAAAATAGGACAGAAATCCGGTCGTGACGTTAATTGAGACTAGTTGTAGTGTTCCTTGGTTATCTAGCCCCCGATATTGGACTATGCATTCAATCAATAATAATGTGTTGCAAATAATTTGAAATTGTTAGATTTTTATGCAAGATATTGGCATTTTAAAATCCATTATTCAATGACAAGATTACATTGTTTCATTGCACATTCATTGTAGTAAAAATGCTAAAAATTAAAAAACATTGTTCTTTTCTGCTGTTAACTGGCAATTCTTATAGAAATGTTATCCCTTACTACTTGATAATCGGGTAAAGCAGTTTACAATTTAATCATTAATCTTTAAAATCTTTTAAGATGCAGAGTAATGTATGTAACATGATTTGTTGGGAAACTTCATCAAAATAAAAAGGCCTGAAGTCCACGGACAACGCAAATATTTTGGAAACAATGAGTTTAATGTGGGCAAAGCGGCTATTGGACACCTTAGCCAAGAATATGTTAATCGATTTGCTGAGAATACGTACTCGGTGGTTTAGGGCTAAATGTCAAATGTTTTGTTAGGATTGCAGCATACCATGTTTAGAAATATATTTGTAATCCGTATCTTCGCAAATCAAAGGCCATCATCCACTCCGTTTTTACTTATCGTAGAGGCGTGGACCAAGACCTTTGGATTGCGAAGATGATTACCCATAGTATATGTACAGTTTTAGACTTACTTAACTTACTCTGCGGTCTTCCTATCAGACCATAACGACGACAAAGTGACGTTTTCATTATTTCTATATGCGACATTTCAACAAGCAGCTGTGAATAAGAATGAAACGTTGTGATGACTTGGCTACAATAACACAAAACGGCTAGAAAAACTTGATACCTTGATAAAATGCTTCTATAAAACGCTGACAAGTAAAGTTATAATCCCGCTTTCAGTGTCCGACAAGAAGTTTTGACATGTGTTTTACACTTGATAAACACTTTGACAGGACAAGGTGAAGTCAAAAAGCAGAAAAACGGGGCACTGGGGTCAACGGCTGAACGAAAACGTTTCATCGACCATGATTCACATAATTTAGCATGGTGATCAGTTGTTGGTTTGATGAAGTGAAACTAACATGGAGTTCTCGCTGACGTCACATGTTGAATGTTTAGAAAGACATGCGAGCAGACGACTTTAGAGAGCAGGTTAAGCTGTCAATCAGTCAATCCCGGAAATATTTAAGAAATATTTGATTGAACATTTGTTGGTTGATTATTTGACAGGTGAGAGAGTGTTGAACCTGTGGCTGAGTTAACGTATGTGGCTTACAAGTCACTTGTTTACATTTTGTAAAAGACAGAAATGGGGCAATATTATTACTAATAATATCATCAAAGGTTCTTCGTTAAGAATTACACCTACTGTAGTTTAAGGAAATAAGAAAATCATAAGTATAACATTACATATAAGTGACTCTTATACCGTATAGATCATAAATCGTTTATACGCAAAATATGAGCACAACAAAGGATATAGATGTACTAGATGTTGCAAAGTTTGCAATCATAAATCGTCTGTATGGAAAACATAGCCATAAAAAAGAATACGGAAGTTTGAAAGGGTACAACACAGCGAGCAACGTTAACTGTCGATCGTCTGTTTGATTGTTGGTATCTAAAGACCTGCAGAAAACAAAACATTTTTGATTCTGAAGGGAATGTGAGCGCGTTTTATTGCTTAAGAAAAAAATTAGGTTATTTGGCGTTTTGTGAATTTCAAGCCGAGTTATGACGTGTTTTATTACATAAGCGGTATATTCACTTCGCAGACGGTTGTAAAAACCAGTCTGCGGTTCCGGATTTAATGTGATTGCTATGTCGTTTTAAACACTAGAACATGCACACGAATGCTAGAGCTCCAAAGTAAATATTTTTGATCAGCTATCCCCTCCAGAGAAAGAGAATTTTACGACTGGTAGAATATAAAAATACGCAGTTTATTGAGCAGTTCATTGTTCCGAATGGTAAAGTCATTATCGGATGTCCTTCACCTTCGTCTATAAACTTTGATGGGTTCTAAATAGTTGTAAGTCATGGTCAATGTAAGCTTTAACAAGAACGGTCTTTGTTTTACTTGAACAGTTTGGTCAAATCACCGCTGATTTTTATTTGTTAAGTTTTACTTCCAGTTTTTCTATAATGTCTACTTGCAGTTCTATTGCGGGTGTCACTTTGTTGTTGTTGTTGTTATTGTTGTTGTTTGTTTTTTGTTTTTTTTGTTTCAACACAATACTTTCTTCTAAGGCGCTCGTATTACAAATTTTGCTTCTTAGATAGATCTGAAAATGTATTGAAATGGCGTGAAAAGTAAGGTTTTTATATATTTTTGTTTTGATTGCACTTGTTATTTTTGCATCAAATGAAAATAAATAAATTTCCGAAAAAAATGTATTGTGTTTAATTTGATATTGTTAACAAAATCTTCAGTTTTGTTATTTAAAGGTGCTTTTTCAAAAATCCCTTATTGAAAAAAGAATAGAAATATTTTCCTGATAATGACACTTTTCGTTTCGCAAATCACGTGCTAGCTTAGATTCTGCGTCTGGGGAACGCTTGACTTTAATCGTCTTTGTCAAGTCATATGATAGATGGCGCTATTTATTAAAACGGACGTGTTATACACGACGGAGAATGGGCGAGAGATGTCAAGACAAATCCACTCTCATATTCCCAGATTCTCTCCATTATTTGCCAAATTTACAAATATAATATTATTTGGAAAGCTTGTTACGGATCGTGTTCTTCCTTAGCTCAAATAAAAGTGACCTTACAGCGACACAGTTGTCGCAAAATGTCACAGCTAATTATATCCGTCGCATATTATGTTCTGCAGGTTGCGTGAGTAAGATCCCGAAAACAAGTATTCCATCATAGCATTCAACAGTCTGAAATGTTAACACCAATACACAGATGAAATCAGCCAAGAATATTGTATTCTGAATGAATCGCATGAATTCGTTTTCAGATAAGCCTTTAGAAAATTAATTTACACTGTTATGGGGCCTAGTCACAGCGGTTTCTTGACATCTAAAACGGAGAAAAAAAACTTCTCCATATAGCTGCATACGTCATTCAAGACTTATTAAAATAATGAAGTTTTTGACGCGGAAATATGCCATATTTTCTTATATCAAGGAACGCGTGCGACAAGTGCACGCAACCGGTCAAGAGACTTGTTAAGCGCGTGAGCACGTGCACAGGAATTTAATCGACTCGTTTTGAACAAAATAAATACAATTTACATATAGATTAATCGAAAGCTGAAATCGAAGCTTGCGTGTCTTTGTGTATTTTTGTTTTCATATTCTTTAATCGTGTTTTCTTTCAATCAGTGTGTTCTTGTGATACATGTTCATCGCGGCATATGAATATATTTGATATTGAATCATTATAGAGATTTCCTGGGGTGAATATCTCAGGTAAATTAATCGTAACTCCATTGTAAGCGAGTTAAATATGCTTCAATTTCAGTTCAACTGCTGAGCAAACTAATTAGATTTTCATTGTGTGTTCCTCACTTAATAAAGTTCAAGGGATTTCATCATTGTGTGCGTCGGGTGTATTGTACCCTAACGCGTGCAAAGGATATAAGGTTACATTTGTTGTCAATAGACTCATAGTTTTCAAATTGGATTAATATCTATTGAATATCATTGCGACCGAAGGTCATTATCTTAAACAATTAAACACATTACGCAAACGCAAGTTCAGATCTTATCAGCATTGGTGTTTGGTCATTTTGATCATAAGAACATGACATGACATTCTTGTTTGATTAAATTCACTACGAAACTTTATAATAATACTACTAGTAAGTTATTCACGAATTTGACTTTTATGTTTTAAAATGTTATTATAACTGTTTTGCGCAGAATCTAAAAAGTTCCTTTTTTCAATTTTCCGTGAATCATATCTATATAATTGCATTCTAAAAACTGCGGTTCGTGTAACGTGTATCCATGATAAAACTTGAAATGAAAATTGTCCCTGAGTGCGCGCGAAGTCTCTCTCTCTCTCTCTCTCTCTCTCTCTCTCTCTCTCTCTCTCTCTCCCTCCCTCCCTCCCTCTCAACAGACGCACAACCAAACCTGAAAATACAGATCAACGCAATACAGTAATGTCTCTTTTTAAACGACACTCGTTTTAACAGCAAATTCATTACAACGACAACAGGTTTGGAACAAATTGCTATATTGGCTATAATTTTAATTCATTACTACAACTAATCTATCATCACACAAAACATTAGTAAACAACGTTGTTGTAAGGGACCCAACTACAATACGATTTAAACATTCAACAAATAAGACAAGTATTAAAAATCACCTATAACATTATATTTCTTTTTAGTTGCAACAATTTCTTATATTGAAGAAAAACAATTACCAATTTTTTTTTTATAATTTAGGTGC
This sequence comes from Pododesmus macrochisma, assembly GCA_032359645.1. Taxonomy (NCBI): domain Eukaryota; kingdom Metazoa; phylum Mollusca; class Bivalvia; order Pectinida; family Anomiidae; genus Pododesmus; species Pododesmus macrochisma. The sequence goes on from JAUMGZ010165290.1 coordinate 24,236, forward strand.
ACAACTTCCTTTCAGAGTGTAGAAATGTAATGTTCAATGCCTTATCGCTTTGTTACACATTTTATGTGAAGTGATTATGCATAAAATCGCAATAAGTGTGAGAAATTGACGTTTATTCGGTCGAGATTTTGATAAATTTCATACAAAATACCAAAGTATTGTTAAGCAATGATCTCATTGTGGCTCACTGCGTGAGTCTCTAAGTTCTTACCGTTTTTAAAAGAAACATTTAGAACTGATATCATTAATCATACTTAACCATTCTTCAAATGCTCTTTTTCTGCAACCAATACCGTGTTAATACCATGCGCGTTAATTATAGTGAAAATCATTTAAAAACTATCAAACGACATTGCCTGCACGCAAAGCGGCAGGTTACATCCGCCCTTTTACCGTTTCCGCAGACGGTGTTGTTACGACAGGAAAGTATAGTTCTGATTTCCCGCTAAGTGAGAACGCCGTGATTGTACTTCTCTCGCGCTAGTGTCTATATGATGAATGAGTTTCCGAACCAAGCATCTATGAGCTGTCACTTTGCGCGCGGCAATTCTGTGCATATTCTAAGACTTTCGAGAAAAATGTCAGCCTTTAAAATCAGAGAGATGTAAAGAAACGGTTCTTTGCATGATAGGTAAGCTAGTAACATAGTTTCAATAACATTGTAACCTGTTTTCGGCATACTTGATCACAAATTATTTTTAGTCTTTAAAAAACATAAACTGTGCAGTTAGAGACAGGAAATGAAACCGTTTAAACTTCTACCTACAATCGACAGACAAAATACAGTAAACAACTGTCATTCTTGAACAATGTGTGCAAAAAACCGAAGACTTCTCTTTACAACCCAATTCAAAATATAACGTGCAGTTTCACAAATAAGGAACTTAAATTGGATCAAATACAGTAACGTGAAGAGTATGGTTCATCGTTTATTGAAAATAGAGGCCATCACTTCAAAAATAAAGTTCATCGAAACAAAAACAAAACAAAAACAAACAAAAACTCTTGCGAAACATTAAATTCGTTGGGGATAACCATGCATGTTGCAAATATATACAGCAATCACAAAATGTTTAAAAGCCTTTGATTTTGCAAATTGTCTTTCATTATATCCGGATATTGTCTGTAATATCTTCTCTGTCACAAATATCGCGATTATGTCTAAACACTGTAGATTATATTGTACATAATGGTAATGCATTTTAAAACTGTTTGTCTCCATTTTTCATGTATGTTTGCGATAACTGGCGACATCACACCTTTTGTGACGAATTTGTCCTAATGGTATACAGTCAGACCAATCAAGATCAGTCGAACTTATGTTGTAACGCTGTAACGTGACGTGTCCTCGGCTTCGCCTCGGGCACATTTTGCACATTATTAACTATAATTTGAGTACCTAATAGCTACATATTAGTCTAATATCTGGCTAGACATTAGTGATAAAAAGGTTATTTTCACCACACCTGGACATATACTGACCGTTGGTCATTTGTCGTTGCTTGCGCAATTTTGCGCAATGATTGATACTAACGTTACGGTCTATGAATGAAGTCAGTGTACTAAAGGGCCCATTGGTGTCTCTATAGTAATGGGGAAAGTATTTTTAAAATTACATTAATTTCAAGAGACCTGAAACTGAGTTGCTGTCTGCAAATCAAATCGTTTTCAATCAGCAACATTTGTGATCTTAAACCAAAGCTTACTGGTAAATAGTACGCTAGTAATTTCAAATTATCAACAAAAATATTAAATTAAGGTTGGTTGAAACAGAAATTGTATTCGAATCTCTGTTTGCATTGATATTTGCATTTCTGGTTGTCTAATTACGAATTCCTTTACCATAATATGAAACGTCCTTTAACCAACATTTTACGCAGTTATGTATCAACGTTGTATTTAATTTGTTTCGTTTTTGTTCAAGACTTATCGTACAGTTTTGTCTGGGCTTTGTGGTAGACAGAAGATAACGTATAATTAGGAACTACGAAACGTTACACCGATAAACGCTCTCTGATTATGTCGGGAAGCTATCATATCTTCGTCGTCGTCTTTTTGTGCGAGATAAACCCTTCTCTGTGACTTTGTCATTGGCGTGTCCAGAATCTCAATCCTGTAGTCCCAGAACAGAACTAGACTTGGATGCGGTTGGCAAGTTGACAGTAACTATGATAAATGACCAGAAATTCATTTGTGTGAAGAAAATTTCTTTTTTGTTCTACTAATCAGGACATAACGACAGATTCTCTGTGACGGGGACCGCGATAAAGGTTTTCGTATCGGAATATGTGGGGAACCGTTTTCAGATTTTTTTTAGATGAAAAGTAGATTGTTTCAATTATATTAATTAAAATGCGCAAAACACCCAACTGCCTCGTCAACTGCCTGGATTAATTTGATACTCTTGGACAGCGTGAGCGATTCATCCCTCTAATCCAGTCTTTTCGCGATTATATGGGCAAATATTGGTTTTAGTTATGTGAAAATTGGCGATTACGTTACTATAAAACATTGCTGCAATATCATGAATATCATATACGAATTGTGTCGTATGTACACAATTTTCAAAAAGGGAAACACCGATTGCATTTCGAAGAAAATGTATAGAACCGGATTTAAGCATGGTGTTTATATATATATTATTAGTGACTTAGAGGAAGAGCATTTTTTACTTACTTTAGGCTCAAAATGATATGCTCTTTAATTTTGAAAAATGTAAGACGTGTATTTTTTAAACGTATATATCAGATGGTATTTTAAACCGTTTGTTGATATTAAGATATTTCTTCGCCACTCCATTATCTAAGCAAATTGCTTCAAAACCAATGATAAGCAAGCTTATATGAGTACGATGAGTATACACGATGAAGATATGTGTAAGCAAGGGCTGCAAGCCGACAAGGGTAAATTTGAAAGTAAAATATGCAGCGTCAGTCTCGGAACCACGTAAAGGTATTGAACAGGAGGTGCACTTGTAAATACATATAGCAAAACACGAACTTGTGGTAAAGTAAAGATAAAAATAAACAGACACAAATTTTTAAGTATTATGAGATGAACCTTGGTCTTGCTTGGTGTGAGTAGGATGGTACTTATGTATACATACGTATATAATAATTGGTATACATGTAAAGTTCTTAATAACAATATCATACCTTTGACAGATGAAATAACTTCATATTTTTAAGTTTTTCTTTGTCGTTTAAGTTTCCTATTTATTTGCTTATTAATTTATCATTCTTACTTCAACTGATAGCGATAGTATGAATGTCACATGTGATGCACACCTAAAAAGGGAATCTTCCGGAATATATAAATTTCACCTAAAATTTTGAGGAAATTCGAGATTTTTTTTATTTTACTGGAAATTTAAGATATACAGTATTGTTGGTTTGATGTCGTGTTATTTATTGTTACGTTTTATCGTGTAGTTTTGACTTTTTACTTAACATGCTAATTGTTGAAGTGTTTCAAATTTTAAATCAACGAAAACATGTTTTTTTATTTTTATTTATCAATTGATGCAGAGGCACTGAATACACAAGAAATGTAGACGTGAAACTAGATGAATATGGACGTTTTGATGATCAAATATACTAAGTGTAACCATT
>JAUMGZ010165291.1:3100-15718 GCA_032359645.1 Pododesmus macrochisma
ACTGTGGTATGATTGGCTGGTAAGGTAATAACACTGTGGTATGATAGGCTGGTAAGGTAATAACACTGTGGTATGATCGGCTGGTAAGGTAATAACACTGTGGTATGATTGGCTGGTAAGATAAGAACACTGTGGTATGATAGGCTGGTAAGGTAATAACACTGTGGTATGATTGGCTGGTTAGGTAAGAACACTGTAGTATGATTGGCTGGTAAGGTAATAAAACTGTGGTATGATTAGCTGGTAAGGTAATAACACTGTGGTATGATTGGCTGATAAGGTAATAACACTGTGGTATGATTGGCTGTAAAGGTAAAAACACTGTGGTATGATTGGCTGGTAAGGTAAGAACACTATGGTATGATTGGCTGATTAGGTAAGAACACTGTGGTATGATTGGCTGGTAAGGTAATAACACTGTGGTATGATTGGCTGTAAAGGTAAGAACACTGTCGTATGATTGGCTGGTAATGCAGGTTCACTGTGGTATGATTGGCTGGTAAGATAAGAACAATGTGGTATGATTGGCTGGTTATGTAAGAACACTGTGATATGATTGGCTGGTAAGGTAAGAACACTGTGGTATGATTTGCCGTTAAGGTAAGAACAATGTGGTATGATAGGCTGGTAAGGTAAGAACAATGTGGTATGATTGGTTGGTAAGGTAAGAACAATGTGGTATGATTGACCGGTAAGGTAAGAACAATGTGGTATGATAGGCTGGTAAGGAAAGAACATTGTGGTATGATTTACTGGTAAGTTTAGAGCAATGTGGTATGGTTGGCTGGTAAGGAAAGAACATTTTGGTATGATTAACTGGTAAGGTAAGAGCACTGTGGTATGTTTGGCTGGTAAGGTAAAACAATGTGGTATGATAGGCTGGTAAGGAAAGATCATTTTGGTATGATTAATTGGTAAGGAAAGAACATTGTGGTATGATTAACTGGTAAGGTAAGAAAACTGTGGAATGATTGGCTTGTTAGGTAAGAGCACTGTGGTATGATTGGCTGGTAAGATAAGCACAATGTGGTATGATTGGCTGATAAGGTAAGTACAATGTGTTATGGCTGGCTGGTAAGGTAAGAACATTGTGGTATGATTTGCTGGTTAGGTAAGAACAATGTGATATGGTTGGCTGGTAAGGAAAGAACATTGTGGTATGATTAACTGGTAAGGTAACAGCACTGTGTTATGATTGGCTGGTTAGGTAAGAACAATGTGATATGATTGGCGGGTAAGGTAAGAGCACTGTGGTATGATTGGCCGTTAAGGTAAGAACAATGTGGTATGATAGGCTGGCAAGGTAAGAACAATGTGATATGGTTGGCTGATAAGGAAAGAACATTGTGGCATGATTAACTGGTAAGGTAACAACACTGTGGTATGATTGGCTTGTAAGGTAAGAGCACTGTGGTATGGTTGGCTGATAAGGAAAGAACATTGAGGTATGATTAACTGGTAAGGTAACAGCACTGTGTTATGATTGGCTGGTAAGGAAAGAACAATGTGGTATGATTGGCTTGTAAGGTAACAGCACTGTGTTATGATTGGCTGGTTAGGTAAGAGCACTGTGGTATGGTTGGCTGATAAGGTAAGAACACTGTGGTATGGTTGGCTTGTAAGGTAACAGCACTGTGGTATGGTTGGCTGATAGGGAAAGAACACTGTGGTATGATTGGCTGTAAAGGTAAGAAGACTGTGGTATGATTGGCTGTAAAGGTAAGAACATTGTGGTATGATTGGCTAGTAAGGTAAGAAAAATGTGGTATTTGTAGCTGGTAAGGTTAGAACAATGTGGTATGGTTATCTGGTAAGGTAATGACACTGCAAATTAAGAACATTGCGGTATAATGGAATAACATATTATCAATTGGCGCAGTACGACATTACTCAACATAAGGGAGAGGGGTTGATATTAAATGTGTTCAACTATCAAACATGGATGTCAGATGACGATATCATAATTAGATTGGACTATACAATTATATAGTAAAGAAGAGATCCAGGCGGATCGTCATTGACGCTCTCCTCGAACTGCTTTCGAAGATATTTAGACTAAAGCTTGAAATAATTTTGCATTGCAACCATATAATAAAAGTTTAATGTTTATAACTTTATGAGATCATGAGAATTTTTTTCAAGATGGCTGCCTTTGACCTATACAAAATATTTAACCGTGTGTAAGAGTTCAGCATACACAAAATTGTACACAACTTTAATAACTATAAAGGTTATTTGACCACGCCTCTTGCCAGTTCTGAGAAGATGTGATAACAAGAATGTTTATTTGGGGCTTAACGTCACCTCCAGAGCATTTCACCGATATAGTGACAAAAGACCAAAGGAGAAAAACCAAACGTATTGTGTCAGGGTTAACTCCTAACACGGGACCGCCAGCTTAGCGAATCAGATAAATTTCATAAACATCTTGAAAACCTAAAGTCTATAAGAATAATATAACCCAATATATAATATGTAATACACATATGACACGATTTAAAAATGACTGTTATAAGAGTATACAAAACACTTCTTATGATAAATTTAGTCGGTTTTTTTTTAGAAAGTCCATTTGGAGTAACACAAAAGCATGACGGCAATATAGACCTGAACGTTTTCTAAAAACTGGAAAATATGATTTAATTCACAAAAATTGAAATAATTACGTTGTACATTTGTGACATTACAAAAAGTGACAATTTCGAAATGAATTGAATTGGATTGATAACTGGGTTTAACTTATATTCTTCAAATAATATGTTATATTTTTCACGGTATTTACTGTATGTCAAACAAGAACCTTGCTCTTCGTATTTCCCGAATCAGCTAACACGTGTATTCGCGTGTAATTAGCTCATAAATAAAGCAAGGCCCTCTACTACTTTAAAATTAGTTTAAACAAAGTGCTGACATTGTTTATACATATCTAGCCAAGCGTATCAAGTTTAGCGTCGGTGCTGATACGGTTTACTGTTGAACACTACTTTATGCCAGGCATATTTAGACAGCGCACAAAGCGTTGGAATTGATGAGATAAGACATACAATTGATTTCTGTTTCACTCCATTAAGGAGGCTCACTACATCAATCTAATGCTGATGAATTGTTTTTATTTGTTCTATATAGCTTTCTGTGAAACGAGTTTAAATATACCATTTAATTGATGGCTAATTACAATATATGTTGCAAGTCGAAAGCTGTAAATGTTATATCGTTAAGTATGGTAGTTATTGATACTGGTCAATTGGGATTTGCCGTGAGGTCATGTTGCAATCATTGCGACAGTATGACGAAACACAGGGCGATAGTACAATATCACGACATTTCGGCAAAATAGGAGTAACTTCGCCACAACAAGTTGAGAGGTCAGGCAGTGATGCTGCAGTGTTGTAGTCATTACACCTTTGTACGGTAGCTTACTGTGGCCAACAGCCGTGATGGTGAGTTGAAAGGTCGCCAAAGGCAGTATTTCGACGGCATGGCATGACAGATACCTTCTGTATATATGCTTTTATCATGCTGTCGCGTTGCAAACATCAACAGTGACATAACGAAAGCACGACACAGGCTAAGAAATTTGTCATAATGTAGCGCTGTTTTGTCGTGTTATCGTCCCGCATTTTATCGTTTGTTTAATTACGGCCTAACGTAACTACCTACCTAGATTTGGTCGTAATATTGCCTTTGTTATTAGGTACGTGACACCACAACAGAACGACAATTTGTTGCTATAAGCCACCAAACATTTGTCAGTTGCAGGACAATAACAATACGAAATTCGTCATATTCAAGATACTGTACAGAAAGGGGCGCTACTAAAACATACAAAAGAAGGAAGTGAGGTCACTCTAACATAAACATACAATGTAAACAGAAAGAGTTGACAGTACATTACAAGAAATAAACTAAATTTGGTTTAGTTAGCTGTTTTGGCAGACATACAGTGAAACGGTATTGTAAAACAAGACGGAAAAGGACCAAAAGACATTCACAAACAAACAATTGCCTTATCAAAAAGTCAAGTCGCCCACCTAAAAATATAATATTTTAAAGTAACTTCAAACACAACCAACTGTGTGAGTCGACCTCACCCATTGCCAAAAACCAAGTCACAAATTAACCGCATTCAACGGATTCACAGGGAAAATGAATAAAAAAACAGACAAGATCCAAATAAACAAAGGCGAGGATGCCAAGCAATGGTAAGAGGAGGTAGGGCAACCTAATGTTGAGAAGGAACACAACTCCATCCAACAATGCTATAAAATGGTATGCACGCAGTCTAGGAACTCTTAACGAATTATCAATGGCAGTTGTTAAAACCCAGTCCTCATCAACAGAAATAAAGTAATAATATTTAACTTAATATATTTAATATAAGGGCAAGGCGAACAGATTGACTGAATTTATTCGTGAAAATAGCCGACAAGTCAATTGGAGAAGCACACCCATTTAGCATTCAGATAAGTATGAAACAGTTAGTATCATCTTAGGTCCATTTGTTTTGGAATGACGAAGTTCAATCAAATCACCATGATCGCAGGATAACAATATTATTACAAGAGGTGCGAGCTTCCTTAGTAAAACATCCCCACTGCTCTATGTATACCCGCTGCATGCTGTTTCTAAGTAATCAATCCGAGTGCATGTATATATGTCAGTGCTTACTAAGTGTCTATCGGATTTCCTCTTTATCTACATTGCTTTCATCAAATGTCCATCACAGAAGAACTTGATTTGTAACTGGTTGGTTTTCTTATGTATCATTTCAAATTAATCGTGAATAGACGGTAAACAGTCGTTGTTCTCTATGAGCATTTTTTATAGATTTACCGATAGAAAGTCTTGATACATCACTATTTTCATGATATCACAATTTCAGAGTATAACTTTTTCGATTACATTTCTCAAGTTTTATATTATACTGTTGTATTGAGAAGTAATTGACAAATGTTTACTTTGAATATTTATGAAATTGCTCCATAACAATTATATTGAGTAAGAAAAAAGCGCACTAATCATCTGACCATGTCATATGTGATATTTATGTTGAATGTATTTTTTTTTGCCGTGAACATGGTGAAGGCCTTGTGCCCTATCTCATTGCTACGAAAGCCCGTGGTTACCAGATAGTTAAGTGGTGGCCTCCAGATAAAATGTTTTTCTAACGCGGTACCAACGGGCTTCCGTACATTGTTGTATTTATTTCATTGGCATTGACATATAATGTTTACATTAAGTGCACAAAGGTTAATATTGCATTTAACCTCACTCGAAGTACATACATAAACGTATAAAATATTTTAATTATCATTGCAACCGTCCATTTTCATAATTGGTGCATGTTCTTTAAGATGTCATCTTTAATTCAAATTATACTCAATCAATGTAGCATGTTCAAGTACATATGTTTTGAAAGCAAAATCATGTTACCCCATTATACGTAAATACATTTAGAAATAAATTGCCAAGTACTCGTAATAAACAAACTGCGTCAAGAAACATAACCATCATGCAAGTAGTATATATGTTGCACGTGTGTACTTACCTACATGTATACTGTAATAATCCACGACATTTGAAATAACATAAACACTTGAGATTTAAGTAATTACGTCGTATTTTTCTGCTGATTACTGATTTAGTCAAATTTCTAGGCAAATATTAGACAGCTTATACACAGACGAACTAGCACTAAATGACGTCATTGTATTCTTGAATAATATCGTCTGAATGTAACTGATAAATAAGTATCAGTATAAATTGTAAATAAAAAGAGCATGTTAAGTATTAGTGAACGTATTTTAAATTGCATAATATGTTTAAATTTACCTTATGTGCAGATGACGAAAAACTTAAGATATTAACTGTAAAATGAATTTTCCAATTTAAAGTATCCGACATTAGAACATAATCATTGTGTATATGGCAACACAATAAACAATTGTAATGCACTCTGATGTCATGAGATATAATAAACTTATTCTCTTAAAGATATACGGTTCTAAATTTTTGATTGATCGAGGCATAACTTTAAAAATAGAGTATGAGTTTTTAGTATTTTGTATGAATATATCCAATGTGTTAAATTGGCTAAGGAATATACTTTTTGGTCATTTAATAAACTAAATATCGATTTAACTTAATTTCCCTCACGAACCAGGAGACCGTACCCATACCCTAAGTTTTGACAAGTTGCCGTTTAATTCCTTTTTGAAACTTACTTCTTTATGTCTTAATTTGTAGTTTCCAATCGTCCTATCGTTTTCCACCTTCTGTGTGTATCGAAAACATCTTGATACATCTAAGTAGATAGAAATCAACATGTTATACATGCTGAATGTACATTTCATCTGTGTCATGTAGGTGAAGCGTTGTATATCCACCGCTAAGAAATATAACTAAATTACGGAAATCGTTTGCTTGCAGCAGAATCAATTTTCTTTTAAATTCCCGACGCGTTATTGTGGTACGATAAAGCTTTAACTATACAGAAATATACACAATTTCCCTAAAATAACAAGATTTGGGAAAATAGCTGTAGAGCATTTTTCAATAGCTTAAATACATTGTGCACATTTTGTTGATACAGATTGAATTAGTAAAGAATTGAAAAAGTCAATACAGGCATGGGGATACGATTTATAAGTAATACAATGGCAGCATCTATTTTTACGAGAAAAGTAAACAGAGTTCCTTGTTTTCTCTCCCGTAATCAGGAATGACAAGGTTAGGAGCGAAACACACTGGAAAAGTGTTTTAATTGAAACGAGTTATAAACCTTGCCTTATGTAAATTCATTGTATATTATATATCTGTCTTTTATTTTTATGCATGTCAGTCAAAAGCTCTTCAGAGCTTATATTATTATGTACACCGACTTTGAATGAATATTTGTCTTTGTCATCATTCTGCGTTCTTTCTTCATCTCACACAGACATTGTAACTCCTTGTGCCTCGTTGCTTTGTCGTATGGCTGTTCGTTCTTATTCTTCTCTGCTATCTTCCTCATTGCGCATCGAGTCAGGTTGTCCTACCACCGTTGTGTGGCTTTCATCTTCTCCCTCTTCGCGGCAGAAATTAAATCGGAACCACAACGGAAAGCGGCGGTCTTACAAACGAAGCGGTAAGAGTCGCAAAGAATTTGAAAGAAGAAAAAAGATAACACGGGAATTCACAACGACAATGGGCGAATCTGATTAAATTATTGCGTCGTAACGACAGTTTTGAACTGCCTTACCACCTCCGTGAATCAAGACGATCTGCACGATGCGCAAAGAAAGTTTATCAGAACAATACTGGAATCAGAACGTCCAAAGCGATTTTTTCCACGAATGCCAGGTCGTTGTGGTTCGCTAAAAACCACCATAGTGGGACTGGGGATTTAGGTGTGTGCTCTTCGTGACAGAAGATGGTGAAAGGTCAGAAAATTGCTTTATTATTACAGTTATTGACAGGCCATGGCTTTATGACTGAAATAAGCGACTGGGCAGAGTTGTGATCTTCATTAACGAGCTAAGCGACTTGTCAGGGTAAGCAATCTTCTTTTCACAGAGGTACGCGACTAGTCAGGGATGTACACTTTATGATGGAAGATGGTGAATGGTGAAGAATTTGCTTTTATGGTAGATGATGGAGAGAAGCGACAACTGCACGTTAGTGACTAGGCAGCGATGTGTATGACGGCTGTTACTGAAATGCCGGGGATATGTACTTTCTAACAAAATGAGGTTGTCTTCTATCTTACGGACAATATTCTGTCTTTTTGCGCTCATTAAGACAGCTTGCGTTCTTTCTATCACAAAGGATAGTGCACGTGGAATACGTAGTATGCAAAGGGAACTAATAAGCTCTTAGGCGTTACTCAACCTTCTTATATGGTAAACTTACTTAATCTGCTATAGCAGCCGATGTTTTAGTATTTCACAGTAAAAATTGATCAGATATATAAATTTACTACTGTTCCTTAATTTACTTTGAACTTAAAAAGGGCACAGCGTGCCTATTTTATGTATTTGTCCCTGACATACAACGATCACACTCAGACATATTCACCAATTTCGTCCCTATTTTAAGTATTGTGATTCTAGAAAAGGTTAATGGTGCGTTAGAAATGTGATTAAACGAGAGTTTATTCGAGAGTTTACGAGAAATGAATAATCGTTTCCATGCCAATAGGATACGCATTATTCCCACCGAATGAGATAACTATAGTTCCACTTTCGTTCGATTCATTCCAACTGACAGACGTGTGTAACCCACATCAAGTTCAGGGTAGGAAATAAAAAAATTAACTTATAACCTAATACGAGAATTCAGCACGGTTAAACAACATTGCCATTATACATTTGTATACATCATTCATTTCTTTCGTCTGGATGAATCTAAGTTCCGTTGCACCGTGAATTTATTGGTCCGCATGACTTTTCATATCGGATTATTCCGGTAGTTTGTAGGAAAGTCGTGAAATGTTGTCATAATATCGGAGATATGGCAGTTTCACATGAAACGTAATAATTGAACAACGTTATGTTTACATAAAGGGGAAGTCCTGTATAATAACAGAAATCATTAGTAACCTATATACACCGTCGTGTCGTTACTATAACAATAACCTAAGATAAATGGATGTCAATTTAACACGAACAATACACATAAACTATTTTACTTTAATTTGAATTATGATGAGGGGATGTGTTTTTATCTGATGTGAAGTCATTTTGAAGCGTTTAATAATATTTTTCGAAAAACCTTTACAATTAAAGAAGTATGAAGTTGACAAGTCATATTCGCTTCTAGTTTTTTAATAGAGGTTCGTGATGTTTCCTGCATTAGTTAATAAATGTATATTTGGTTATTTTTTCTGTGTGCGTCCAACGTTTTCCTTTTGTTTGCCAATCTCCATGGACTTACGGCTTTAGAATTACGTCTTGGGTTTTTGAATTCGCTACTTTCAGTCTTTGCATACGTTTTTATGTTTATAAGACCCTTTAACATTTTCATGGTGATACCAACCAGTCATATCTTCGTCCAAATCACATTTTGAAATAATTTTCTTTTATCGGAATCTTTTTTGGCACTATTTCTCTGTATTAATACCGTGCATAGTTTGTGAATTAATAGTAGCTTGTAATGGTTTCGTACATCAATTGAATTGCCACCGGTAACCTAATTTATGTTCATAAAGAATTTAATATGTTTGCTCACTATGTCCCGTTAAGCTGTTCTTCGTGTGTTTTATTGTTATACACAAATGAACTTTCCTACTCAAATAATGGAACAAAGATCGTCTATATTAGACCATTTTTTTGTGTATTGTTGGTGTTTTTTTGTTAATACAAAACGTCCATGAAATTACCAATTTATCTTAGATGTATGTTGTTTTTAAATTGCAATTTAAATCTCGATACATATAATGACTCAGATTGGTTGTTAATATAAACAAATAGATTAAAAGTCGAAGGTGCTTCAGAGCTGTATGTGGAATGCACGTACAGGTACTACTGTACCGGTGATCATATCGATAGTATCTCGTGTTTATTATTTATTAAATATTATCTTTCCGACGTGTCTTGTTATTGGCTGCTCATTACCGATGCTAAGACAGGTATTTATTATGTACCTCTTAACGACCCTATATTCCAGTTAAACTACAGCTCATCACAGCATTGTGCATCTCTAATTTGAGTTCAGTAGTAATACTATAATCTTGATAAGCATTCATAGTGCTAAACCCATCGTACCACGCACCACCGGTACAAAATCAGAGACACCCAATAAAAGCTTGGAATAAACGGAACAAACAGTGCATAGATTTTCTATTCTGTAGCACGCTTGATTCCGATAGCTCGGCGTGTAATTCGGAGAGTGACAGCAGAGAATCTGTCTTGCTTCATCGAACAGTTTCCCGCGCTGATGCTGAATGCGTTCGTTACTTGTGTTAGTTGTAACGTGAGGTATCAGTTGACCGCACTGCCAATATCTGACAGCATAACATATCTGATGATTTTACACGAATACTGATCTCTTTTGGCGAGTTGAGTGATGAAAGAATGGTAGAAGGATTTTTCGTTTAGTTTATTTTTTCTTTTTAAGGAAGATGAACACTGATAATTTGTAATTATTCCTTTGTGACTGAAGAGTTTCATGGAAAGTATTTCGAAGAAAGCCAAAGCAATTTGCGCTTTATCTTCATTTTGCAGTTTCGAAATAGTTTAAACATGATTATTGCCATGGTAATTGACAAGTAACACTATTTTAACTGATTTTGCTTGATGAGCGTTTGTCTTTGAAAAAACAACCAGTTACTTGTGAACAAAACGTAACATACGGTTATAGTCCTAGAGAGATTATTGTTGACCAGTGCCCTAGTTGTATAGCAGGTACACCAGTAAGAACGATCATAACAAGGATTACAAAGTGATACCTCTAAGGCAGAAAGGTAAGTACACCTTATGTAGTTAAAAATAAATTTCCTCATTTTATCGAATGGAAAACATGAAGGCATGCGTTGTATTTCTATCTTTTCGAATTAGAAATCAAATAATTGGCAGTGTATGACATGAACGTACATTTTTATAGAAAGGAGAATATTCTTGGTAGCTTTACTTTATCGAGTAGAAGGTATATTTAAGTATAGTAGCACCAGTCATTAGAATGTGAGTGCGCTTAGTCTTTACTTCATTACAGCATCAAATGCAACATGTAATAAAAAGCTGTTCAAACAATCGTGGAGTAAATGGAATAAGTTTAGTACAAAATGTACTTTGTGCAGTACTGTTTTGTAGTTTTCATACTAAAAACTGATAAAACAATTTCAGTTGCTATGAAACAAAAGAATCCAATTATTCATACATTGGTATGCTCTCCAAATCGCAAGTAAAAACTACGTCTTTTAATATTTACGAGAGTTAATTGTACCGTTAAGTCACGCCTTCCATTTACTAGATAACCATGGAATGCCATTTTGATAGATTACAAATGATCATATTTGATACTCACTTAATTCCCTGAATTCTCTAACATCACCATAATGCATGTTCAAATGTTAAACAACAACATGAAGGTGGTATTGTCACCGTATATAAATAGTTGTTTTCGTTGTAGTTTAGTGTTCATTCCCCTTGCTTTAAACCGTATGTAAAAATCAATGACATGGTTGATAGAAATGTCCATTTTTGGAAGGTATTTTGACTTAATGAAAATACATTGCAAGAGTGAAGCGCAAACGTTAATATTCGAGGTGAAACATCTTTAATACGAATGTTATTCATGAATGAAAGTGAAATTTTAGTTACTTTTTAATGTTCACATTAGACAACTTTTTCATAATAGACAACTTTGTTTTATATCGGACTACCTTTTCATTTTGGACTACCTTTTGATATAAGACTAATTTTTCATAATACAACGCCTTTTCATTCAAGACTTCATTTCATAATAGACTACCTTTTTAATATTAGACTACCTTCTCATTTTAGACTACCTTTTTATAGTAGACCGCCTTTTTATATTAGACTACCTTTTCATAATAGACTACTTTTTTATATTAGACTTCCTTTTCATAAAAGACTAACTTTTCATTTTAGACTACCTTTTCATAATAGACTACCTTTTCATTTTAGACTACCTTTTAATTTTAGACTACCTTTACATTTTAAACTACCTTTTCATTTTAGACTACCTTTACATTTTAGACTACCTTTTCATTTTAGACTACCTTTTCCTAACAGTCTAAGCTTTATATAAGACATGGTTAGTACGGATTTGTGTAGGTGTGGTGGATATTTAATATTTAATATAGCTGTCGGCGCTTTTTAGATTGTATCTTGACAGTGTCTGCTTACGATGATAACCGGGATCATTAATATTCATGTGGACTCTTACTTCCTCCTAAGGCGGATCTGATGCCTACCAGCAATGATATGTCTTAAGAAATAAAATTTCAAAAAACTGAAAGGGAACCGAATGCTTTGAAAAAAGAACAAATTACAATAGAGAGATACCCTGAGTAAAAAGATTACCTTCTCTTTAAAGAAAGTATAAATGTAGAAAGATACCTCGAGGAAGATAATCTTCTCTGTAACGAAAGTATAAATGTAGAAAGATACCCTGAGGAAGATAATCTTCTCTGTAACGAAAGTATAAATGTAGAAAGATACCATGAGGAAGATAATCTTTTCTGTAACGAAAGTATAAATGTAGAAAGATACCACGAGGAAGATAATCTTCTCTGTAACGAAAGTATAAATGTAGAAAGATACCCTGAGGAAGATTAACTTCTCTGTAACGAAAGTATAAATGTAGAAAGATACCCTGAGGAAGATAATCTTGTCTTTAACGAAAGTATAAATGTAGAAAGATACCCTGAGGAAGATTAACTTCTCTGTAACGAAAGTATAAATGTAGAAAGATACCCTGAGGAAGATAATCTTGTCTTTAACGAAAGTATAAATGTAGAAAGATACCCTGAGGAAGATTAACTTCTCTGTAACGAAAGTATAAATGTAGAAAGATACCCTGAGGAAGATAATCTTGTCTTTAACGAAAGTATAAATGTAGAAAGATACCCTGAGGAAGATTAACTTCTCTGTAACGAAAGTATAAATGTAGAAAGAT
>JAUMGZ010165302.1:0-15716 GCA_032359645.1 Pododesmus macrochisma
TGTTGTTGTTGTTGTTGTTGTTGTTGTTGTTGTTGTTGTTGTTGTTGTTGTTGTTGTTGTTGTTGTTGTTGTTGACAGAATGCAAGCTTGTTTGTCTGTATAGTGCTATTTTGCTAGACTGTACCACAATACCGCAGACTTAACTATATGTCACTGATTATTCAATAACAAACACATAAGTTCAGATATACCAGTATTCATATATATTAACTAGAACGGCAAACAACATAAATTGCGATTTTAGAATTGCGTAATCTTACCAGGGCGCTAAAATTTCGTTTCATTTCTTTCATGTTAAAATTATCGCGTATATCTGTAGTATATTTCAACGATTGACTTCTACTTACCTGGATAGCACAATAGGAAGAATAAAGAGGGGAATGTTTAATCATTAGAACAAACTGACAATAACATAGTTTTATGACGAATGGGAACAGTAAGATAACAGGACACTAAAGGTTTAATAAAACATAAAACTTCGAACAAGACGCGGAACAATGTGGGTCATCTTGACGGAATCTGATGTGCCTTGACGCATGAAACATCTGAGAGAAATTCAGATAAGATTCTCTTTCTGTTATTAGATCGCAAGCATGTCATTGTTACTCGTGTGTTACTCGGTCTATAGGACACATTTAAGATATGCTCATATCTTTGGTTAGTGTAAAGTTCGACTTATCATCACCTCGTTAGTTTGATTATTATAGTATACTTCTTTTTCGACTATTACATTTTATACCGAACCTGTGTCTATTTGCAACATTGTAAACAAGTAGTTCTCAACATATTCCATCACAAAAGATGTCAAATTTTTAAAACAGACTCCACGTCGTGATTGAGCTGTAAAGCTGTATACATGTAGTTTTAACGTTTGATTGCATGCAGCTGATTTGAGGAATGATTTCTTAGTACCAATGTTTTGTATTGTAAACAGTGAAACCTGCTCTAGTGACCACCTCTATAAATAGACCTCCTGTACATAAAGACCACTAAAAACAGGTCCCTAGAAGTCTTATTACACTAATTTTTACCTGTATATAAAGACCACCTCCATAAAAAGACCACTTTTTCTGGACTCTTGGGTGGTCTTTATAGACAGGTTTGACTCTATTAACTATATATGTATATTTCTCTGTGCGTCTATCTGATTTGTGAGAATAACAAAACTTAAAACTTGAGTTCATGTACTAAGGATAAACAAGAAATATTACAAAAAGACATGTTTCTGTCGTTCTATGCTAACCGTATCCGTTGTATACGATGTATTACTAACATGATACTCTTAATGTACCAATATTAATGTTGACTTTGTCTTATTTATTTAGTTCCTACTTCCTAACCAGATCAGATACGTAGATAAGATTAATTGTCACTTAAAATCCCATCCCTATTAAAGTTGCGCTGTTAAAAAAAGAGGACAGATATGAAGAAAGAGCTCCCGTGTGGGGCTTGTCGTCACTTTTTGTGTATTTCACCAATATCGTGACATAAGATCCAAGAGAAAAAACAAAACAAACACACGATAGGGCAGGAAGAGAAAGGTACCGGCGATTTCCGTCTTCGCTAGCGAACTTATACGAACCACTTTCGTTCAGAAGTGAAACCAAGTATAGCGAAACTTGGCTCGCAAAGATGGCAATTTCTGGCAGGTTAGTGTTATAATTATCTAGGCCAACAATCTGAGATTGTAAAATCAAGTCATTTAGCAGACCTCTGTTTGTAATTTCAGTAATCGACGGTCACGCGGAGACAATTTGGGATTGACAGGGGATGCGCAAAATGAACAACCTAGCTGCAAACGTCACAAAACAGCAGTTCTAAAGGTCAACGTTAATAAAACTCAAATCAATTGATACAGGTAATTTAAAATGTTGCCACTAATTGTTGCTTTGAGTATATAAAAATACCGATACTTTCGATACAATAACTAATTTATTGCTCTTTTTCAAAACAGAAAATAGCTTAGACACCAATTATTTTTAAGGAAAAAAATGTGTACGCACATAACATTTCCTTTGCGTCTAATTTATGAAAATATATTTTTGAGGACATAACGCCATTATTACTAGAAAAATGCTGTGATTTTATTCAAAAAATTCCACTTATATTCTTCTTAATAGATATGCGTCTATTTGGCTGAGAATTGACACAATTTTGTGTTAACTACAAACGGAAACGAATTATTTTAA
The DNA here is from genome assembly GCA_032359645.1 of Pododesmus macrochisma. Lineage (NCBI taxonomy): Eukaryota > Metazoa > Mollusca > Bivalvia > Pectinida > Anomiidae > Pododesmus > Pododesmus macrochisma. The sequence continues at coordinate 2,190 of JAUMGZ010165302.1, forward strand.
TCTCTGAATAATTAAAATTTAGAAGGACGCTAGATGCGTGATGTGATTGCAAGTAGAGAAAAAATCCCTGAATTCTTCGTCAACCAGCAAACATTAGTACAGAAATGTCATGACACTGTGAAATGTGGGTATAAATAATTCTCCCTAGACATTTTATACATACAGGTACAAAACATAAAATGTAAAAGTTTGAATAAAAATTATGAAAAAAAATTCCCTAGACATGTTACAATGGCCGCCTTTATACAACATGTCGATGACGTCTGTTGTGTTAACTGTGCATGTACATATTCAAACTCGTACACAAACACGTTATAATTAGAAAAACACCCAGACGGCTGTAATAATGTGTCGTCGTACCGCTGTTAAAATGGCTGATGTGCCAGAATTTAATTTAAAAACAACCCAGCATTTGACACACACCTTGGCTGCAGACTAATTTTCGAAACGATTCATCAGCAGTTTCAATCCGACTTATCGTTTCCGGAAATAATATACAGGAAATGTTATACCCTTTAGAAAATTGAGCATCTCCTAAGTGCCGTGTGAAGATCCATATTCAGTGATGATTGAACAATTAGAGTATAGTTAAGGAGATGCTGGTGTATTTTAATTTTAATTTTTTAATCACTAGCTTGAATGGCACCAGCGATAGGCACATACTTTAACTTTTATTTGATCCTAAGCGTGAGTACTTATAATAAGAAGCTTGAAGATTAATTTAGTGTAACTTAATTTTACCAGAGCTATGACTTGAATGGGTCCATGCAGGCTAAATGTTAAATGTAGAGGTATGGATGTTGACATGTTTGACTACAAAACAATATTCTTACAAAATGAAGATTGTGCGAGTCAAACGTAGAGCATGTTGATATATTTTCTATAGAAGCAACACTATCTTCTCAAGTAATAACTAGCCTTTGTGTTATGATAAAGAAAAAGTCATTTAAGAACAACAAATGTCCTAAACAATAAAGCAGAGAAGTTAAAGTACTGAAAAGGACCAAGGCTATGAATATGGATGTACATGTATCGACTTAGAACGTCCATCTAGCAAAATTCTGTGGGGTCACTTTACCGGCCACTTAATGGTTTACTTACCATGTCGACCACTTCAATCATTAGGTTAGTATCTACTCAACAACTAAGATAAAGGAAGTAGATGATGTATGCAGTGTGACTACAATGCAACGGACTATTCAAGAAATTGGTAGTTTAAGTCTTCATCGTACCATAGTGGTCATTAGAGGACGGGCCTCTAAACTACTTTGTAACGATACATTTTGTTGAGGTATCGAAACCAAAACGTGTAGAATAATTAAGATAAACAGGTGTCCATATAATCCGGTGCCATTTCGATACCTCAATAAAATTAATCGTTACAAAGTAGTACATGTATACAATATACAGTATACAGCGCCTGGTATCAATTTAAAACTTTGAAATAAGAAAGAGTAATCAATTATAAGTTCTTTAAAAAAGAAGTTTCTGCCAAAGTACTGACCATGTACTTAGTTGTGTCTGAAGGCGCTGTACCTTGGCTGTGTTGATAGAATCAATCATATATAAATATACATTTCATATCGTTTTACGTTGGTTATAAAAAGTCAAGACGACTGATCCATAAAGAGGTGACGATGAAGGTTAGATGTACTTAAATCTCAATACGTCGGCGGCCTAGATTAGAAATACGAAACAACTGCCGATAAAAACGGAACATTTGTGAGATTGATTTTTAGATTACGATAAAACCAAAATATGTCACAGATTTGAAAGTCGGCATCTCTCCATTGTGTATGGTGCCGTATTCATGACTAAAGTGTTGCTGTGAAAAACGCGCTTGTCAGCTGGTGTCAGATTTTCAACCGATTTCAAGGAATGCAACGAAACGGAAAAGATACATCATTCTCTTCGCAGAGATATTGAATTTAGCGTTTCTTCTTCAGACCTTAATATCATTAGCTCCTAGAAAATGATGGTCACAATACTCAGAAAAAAATGTATACCGCGGAAAATAACGTCGCAAAAACGCAAACTATGTCCGATTAAGCACGCAAACGGCGAAATTATATAAAATGGATACAACAATCAACTATAGTTTGTCGTAGGTTCTTGGAATGCACAAGATAATGCTTCGCCAATTGCTTTAAGTTTTATTACCGCCCTCACTTAATTTCCTAGATGCGTTTCTTACGAGAACCAGGTATGTTTTATGGCCAAATATACCTTGTCTCCGTCCTGTGTGAATGTCTGTGTCTAGATTATGTCTCCTCTAGAATGTTCCTGTCTCCCGATTTTATTGCGTTAGAATCGGCGTTCTGCTTTTATCTTGCAATAAGTACTATTATGTGTATTGATTTCAATTATCTTCGTGAGTTTTATTTTCTCTTTTATCTGTCTTAAGTTTACCGTTCGCATATTTATAGGTGTCAAAAATAATTTAATATTTCCCGAGAAATTGCTTTCTCTCTAAGTCTGATTTATCATAACATTTACCACACAACTCGGTTATCTTTTCTCTCTCATTTCTTTTAAATTTGTCAATGTGCGATCACCGTAAAAAAAATCTCGCACGAAACGTCTTATAAATCATGCTCGGAACATCTTACAATAACCAGTTTTAACTGATATCTTAACACTTTATGGACATACTAACATATTTCTTCACTTCCGATAGCTTTTACGTGTATTAAAATGGTGTCTATGTCCATGCACTGCTTCATGCCAATACTGCTTACTTCTGTTGTAGGGTAGGAGGACTTCGTTTTTGCGGTTTCTTGTTAGTTCAGGTTTTTGTTCGCAATAGAATACTTTATATAATAAGCTTATGTATTGCTAAGTTTCTTTTATAGAAGAATATATTTATTTATTTGCGTCAATGTGTGTTATCACTTTCAAGTTTCCCATTGAGTTCTGAAGGCGAGTTTTGCGTTAAATCATACGTGTATACATATTAGTGTAAATAAATACTACTCCAATGCCACAACGGGAAATAATTTTAAATTCTTTTATATATAAAGAATCGTTATACCTCTGAATATGTTTCTATAAAAAACAAATAAGTAAAAATCTTTTTAATAAAAACTTACTCCTGCCGGTATATAGTTTCAGCGCTTTTTCCCACGGGAAATAGTCATTGATTGAAACTTTGTCATGACGGCAAACTATTCCCCGCGTTTTTATTTTCTTGATTTATTCCTCGGTATAATATAAAACACTTATATATCTGGCTGAGAGGATAATAGCAAAATTATTGTTTCCCTCGACATTAAGTATTTCCCAAGGAACGGTCGAGACAGGATCTATTTCCCGAGGCGCACGATATTACACAACTATATGTAAATTCTACTCAACGAACTACTGCACTTTAAGTGAAATTTTTATCGTTTTAAGTCTTCATTGGAATTACTGAGTTCTACGACGCCGCATTTTATTTGTTTGTTTGGAATTGATTTAACGTAGAGTTAATTCTTTCTATGTCATATATTATCAGAAAAAAACAGGAGAATACATAACAGGGAGAGAAAAGGCAACAAGAACTAGAATAACAGCAATGACAGGGAGGGAAAGGGCAACAGGAAATAGAATAACAACAAAGACAGGGACGGAAAAGGCAACAGGAACTAGATTTAAAGCAATGACAGGGAGAGAAAAGGCAACAGGAACTAGAATAAAAGCAATGACAGGGAGAGAAAAGGCAACAGGAACTAGAATAAAGGAATGACAGGGAGAGAAAAGGCAACAGGAACTAGAATAAAAGCAATGACAGGGAGAGAAAGGGCAACAGGAACTAGAAAAAATGAATGACAGGGAGAGAAAGGGCAACAGGAACTAGGATAAAAGCAAAAGTTACAGAAAATGGCGGAGCATCCATATTCTAGTGATACACGGTGTCGGTTTTTTCTTTTTAAATTCATTATAGCATATTTTTTTTAAAAACTTTTTTATCATGTTTGACCAATCGAGAGCACACTGGTCCAGATGACCATAACAACATGTATCAATGGGAAGTCTTACACACTCAGCCAGAGTAAGAGGTTTAGGAGAAGACTTGTGTTATCCCATTTTTATCACAGTTCTATAAACTCTAAGTCATTCTGCCAGACTTTCTGGAGTGAAAAGTATCTAGGTAACATTTATTGCCATATGGATTGCACTCATCGGTTACAAATTAATGCAATTAAGCAGCAACTTGACACCTAGGCTGCCAAACCAGGTGCAAGGAGAGTCTTTCTTCATTCCATATCGGACATACACATGTATATGGCATTTTTTACTTTTCGATTCATATATTTCAACAACTATATTGAAGTTCTGTCTTATAGCTGACTTTTAACGCGATGGATGCCTGAGTGTATGGATATATAAAGGAACTATTTTCAAATGGTTAGGATTTTCCTGTTTTTCGTGCTTGACGGAAAGGTCCCAGTGGTTCCGGTTGCTTTACTATTCATTTCAGTTTTCACTTCCGCCCCGGTTTACAAAGAGACCTGTTTACGGAATAGTTAAAGCTGTTTTGAAGGGAATCACATAAAACGTAAAGCTGATTGCAAATACAAGGCCTGGTAACTGTCAATTAAATGACAGACACAACTCATAAGAAAACAATTTATAATATTGGTTTATATTTTTTCAACAATACATTAAACGTTGTTATGTTATAATCCGTAGCATGATGAGCCAGCCTGACAACAATATAATAGTTCGCTTGCATTAAATTTTCAAATGCAGACACTTTTTCTAAAGTTGATATCAGTAAAACCAAATAGATTAATATGTAGCATGCCAATATAAGTGATTATCGTTAACTGTGTCTTCATATACAAAAGACAAACCGCATCATATTTCGGTTTCAGAATTGTCTTAAGAATAATATTAACGCACATGCATTTATTTTGTTCTAAACCTTTCTGCAAACATGATAATGTTGAATCAACAATTGTATGTCTGTGAACACAATAGTGACTCGCATTGCCTTCCTCGTGTAAGAGTTGTATAATGCATATAGTTGCAGGTTTATGCCAGAAAAATATTAAATTTGAGGTTATTTTATTTCACAAAATTTCTAGTTAAGATGTTTCTGTAAATTTGCAAAAGTTCCTAAATAAATATATAAAAACTTAACGAAAAGCATTTTCTTAACTAAAAGCAAGATCTCTCCACTATTTGATAAAATTTATCGAATTAAAAAATATAAGAACGTTTAGCAATTTTTGTTGTTGTAATATCTCAGTGAGAATAAATGCCCAGTAAAGTAAAGTATGTTGTTAAATACTTGATCAATTCTAAGTGCCATCCAACTGTTAAGACAGCAGTGTCTCACTGTGGTTCCCCAAGAGTTCCATACACTTAAAATTGGTAAACGGTTTTAACGACCTTGTTAATGCTCTGAAAGTACTCTATGCGACTAGAAAACTTAACTTCCACATCGACGGTTCCAACTTAACTGTTTAATCGAAATACAGAGACTGTAATTTGACTATTAAAACACTTAAGATGGTCCTCAAGGGCTTCGGAATTTGGTATTATATGTGTTTTAAAAGTGTTAAAAATAGTGTATAAAAGGATTTTTTTTATTTACAATAATCCTGTTGAAAAATGGGTCAAGGAAAAACTTTTTGCATTTCTTAGTAAAACAGAAGATTTTGAGAAATGTAACTTCCTTATTCCTATACTTACATGATTATGTAAGCGTAAAACCGAGCGCAATTATCTACAGACTAAAACATTTACACTGGAAATACCACGTCTTAATTGATATCTTCGTTTCCCGGGACCAATGATACCGAGTGCCTGTATTCACAAATATCTCGAGTAGACGATTCACATTATCTCTTTTATACATGCTGCTATCAGTTCGATCCTCCGTGGACTACATGCGTTATATAATGTGGCCAATAAGCACATACATATTGTATACTTATTGTTATCATATTCTTTCAGATGAAATATGCAGTTGTAATGTCTCTTTCGTGTTGAGTTTCTGGGCGATATTGGAATGACTCAGTTCCAATAACTCGATCAAGGTCACTACAATGCGACTATGAACAGCATGCGCTCAATCATAAAGATCACTCCACAGCGATTATTATCAGATGTAGTGTCTCTCTATCAAATTCAATTGCATGGGAAAGATTTTAGAAAATTTTGATGTAGCACATGCATCCCTTTAAGTTTTATAAATGTGTTACACAAATGTATGAAGATTTTGATTTTCATTTGACCTCGTGCGGAATTCAACATCAAGATATTTCAAGGTAAACCCAAAGCGAAACACACATACACGTACATATAGTTAGAAAATGTTTATATGCATCATGTATCATATTGATGTATGTTATGTAAGTCACGTGGAAATGCAGATTAATAAAACTTAGATTTTAATTTTGTTTGTTTTTGTGCTTGCCTTATGTTTTAGTTCAGAGCATACAAAAGAACCCAATGGTTTCTCGCGACTGTACAGCATAAGATCAATTTTATAATGTTTCTGATTCACCGGAATACCACACCGCAGAAACGGTGGCACGATGCTCCCTGAACGCTTTCGGCGGAAAGTAGACATACCTATTTTCTAAGCGTCCAGCAAAAGAAACCTTTAAATTTTCACCCTGTCCAATAGATTTGCAAAAGACTAACGAATAAGTGTGCGTCAAGCGCTCGCCTTTACGTATGAATACTGTGAGAAGTTTAAAAGGGATCATTTTTCTGTGTTTAGTTTAGTTTACAACTGAGGCAAACAATAATTAAAAATGATTTTTCAATATAGTATGATGGAAAAGAAAAGAAAAACTTGTCGAATTAACGATTGCTTGAAAGGAAAAAAAGCCAAATGCATGTATGCAAGGCTTGTAACTGACGATGGCATTAACGTCTTGCGTGAATATGTTTATTACAGAAATTAATGTCAATTGTAACAACCTCGTGACGTGTAAACAAGGCCGTAACTATGCAAACATTTGAAGTGGGGCGAAAGCTAGGGTCAAATAAATGTAAAACTTTAACTAAAACAGTTAACAAATGAGTAAGCATATGGAAATTTTAGTGAGGCAATATTGCTTCACTTGCCTCAACGGTAGTACGGCCTTGGTAAAACATTGCAGTTCAAGGACGATTGCTTGGTTTTTTTCTGTAGAACAAGATGGACGCTTCTAGTTCCAATTTCGAAATGATCAATTTTCAGAATGTATAACTGATATTAACTCTCTATGTCATGACAACTCCCTCATCAATCCGCTCCCTAAAGTATTTGGAATATTAAACTACATCTTTGATAGGAGGGACAAGAATGATACATGCCAAAAGGCATTGTCGTCTGCTTCGTCCCACTGACACTTTATGCAGATTAACTAAGAAACGAAGGAAGGAATTTGGACTCGGGGGCTCAATAAAAATTAAAATTGCAATATATGAATAATTATACATTCATGTCTTTTCAACACGAGACGACGGATACGTAGGACGCGACTTCTGTATACATATATGTATAGCATTAAAAGAATCATTGTTCATATAAGGGATTTTTAATTTTCAGTTTCGTAACTAGTTAAAGTTGATATTTTCTTTTTATTTTGGTGAAGATAAAATCTGAGTTGCCGTGGGCATCCATTCCCTAGGAAAGGCAGACAAAGGAGTGGAAATTGTCGGAATGTTTTATTTTTGACGAAAGTTACTAAATGAGTAGCATTGTTTGAGAAATAACATCTTCTTTGTGCAGACTATAGGGAAATATGTGGACATGAAGTAACGCTCCTTTTCAATGGTCAAAACTTGTTGCGGACATCAGGTCCGAAGTGTCCAGGGACAGCATGTCTAGACGAGCACTGCGAAGAATACTAATAATGATAAATTGGAAGACGATACTGTACGTTTTATAGCCAATCTAGAAACACTTTTATGACTAAAATAGCTTTGGTATCTGCTAGTCTTTAAAATCATTCTAAGAGCGGAATACATTTAAATGGCAGAGATGTCAGAGTATACATTAGCAATACAATAAGACTCATAAATATGTTATCAACGACGCTTTCCTTTTTTGGAATTAGAACATTCTAAGAGAATTAAAGTGTTAGACTCTCGAAAAAGTATGCAATTGACATCTAGCTTATAAACGCATCAAGGACATCGGGATTTGATTTATAAATGAATAAGACAATTCGAACAATTAAAACTTCATGAAATTATTTAACGGAAAAGAAACGAGATATCAATGGTCGAGATAGTAGTTTTGTTTCTTTGTAAAGCTTAGCTGTTCTTCGGAATATGGCATGGTTTATCAGGAACGCCTCTCTATTATCACGGTGTAACCTTGGATTCATACGTTTTTCTTTTATGATTAAGAAATGGATGACTGAGAAAAGTTTTGTCGAAGAACAACAAGAAGTAATGTCACATTACCTAAACAAGGTCGACCGAGAAATTGATGAATTGGAAAATATAATTTTAGTAATGCGATATGTCCCGGTGTGTGCCTTTAATGAACTTGTCGGTCTAAATTATTTGGATTTGATCCAATATAACAACAGCAACAACAATTATATATAGCCATCTATATAAAAGAAAGAGGCAGCAAAGGTCAGAGAGTAAATCAGGAAGAATGATACGCAAGAATTGACATTTGATACGTCTTGTAATTCTGCATTGTGCTATCTGAGAAAACAAAAACTATCTTCAGTATCATGTGTGTGGAACAATTACTTTAGCAGAGGCAAATTGGAAACAAAAAGCACAATAATGTGATTGGATACATGTACGTTCGAAGTCATAAATAATCTCTATAATTTGAAAATTGGATTGTATATCAGAGAAGAAAACATCTGCGGACAAGACGCAAAAAGCAAGACGAACAAATATATGTTTGTCAAAAATATAAGTCATTTATCCAAGAGATTCGATATACGGATCATTTATCAAAGTTAGTCCTATTGAAGCTCACGTAAATCTTTATATTGTAGGTGTTTATTATTTATTCGAGCTTCGCGTCAATTAAATATAATAATTTGAGTTTTCAGATGCTTTAACATTTACTGATCACACTACTTGTTGTCCTTCCTTTGTTAGGTCTTTGTAAAGTCTGTGCCAGCAACCTTCTTAATGCAATTGCTGCTCGATTCTCAAACAACACCTTACTCAATAGACACAAAAACGTTTGCTGCAATTTTAAAAAGCTGGTTTTGAAATGTAATAAAACACTTTAAATTAAGACATAAGAGGGTTCATTCTTTAATATGCTTACAGTTAGCAAGCCTTCCCCTTTTCCAAATCTCGCTTGACCTCACTATAAAAGTGTATAATTTCAAACTTTACAAAGCACATAGCTGGTTTATAATGATATTAATGTGCCTGTGGCTTGACATGCATGACAAACAGAGCTATAGAAATACTCTCAAGTTCTTACTCTTTACAGCAGACTTGAAATGTGTTGAGGAGACATAAAAACCAACGAAAATAAACAAACAAACAAACAAACTAAAAGTATATTTTACCAAGATCAAACTTAGACTTATAATGCTGATACGATGTGCAGTTTGCCACAACTGGGAACCAGTTTAGGTCAAACCGCTTTAAATAATGTTCTACACAACGCCGTTGTTGCTTACAAATCCCTTTGTAAACGAGTGTGTCAGATTTTTGTTGTTTATATTTGTTATCATTTTCTAAGCATATCAATATTATATTGTATATTTGTTTGTGTATGTTTGGTGCTTTGTCCAATATTACCTATATACTTCAGTGTAGGCTCGCTTGCTTCAACATTGCTTCTTATTTTCACATTGTTTAAAGTGTGCTCTATATCTGTTTTCTCTGATTTTTGTATGAAGTATTTAAGTACTATTTTCTTTTCACGACGGATAATTTGAGCGTTTATCACTCGTTGTATTTCGTAAATCTTCCAGATTTTATAGTCAGTTTATTTCGGTGCCGTCATCATCAGTCCGGTGGTCCTTTTTCCGACCGCATTATTTTTTCATTACAAATCACGTAAACAAACATGTTACGACAATCTGACAAAAACAATTCTAATTATCTAATTGCGTCCAAATCTGAAATTGACGTTTAGTAATTCGCTTCCATTACTATTTCCACAAATAATTAACACTTTGAATGATTTCTTGTTAAAAAGAATTGTGTGTTTGTTATAATTACAAGATTTATAATTGATGTGTCAATACCAAGAGTGATTTCTAGTTGCCCTGGGTGAAGTCCCAATGCCATATCTTAACTGAATTCAATACACGAATAATTTGTAAAATTTAAGATGCACGTTTAAAGTAATGAGACGGTGTGGAAAGGGATAAAGCGGGAGGATTTATCGGCCGGTGTGTCCGTGTGTGGTTGTAAAATTCGTTAATTGGTAGATCGATTCATGGGTTGATTGAGGAGCAAATGAACGACAAAACAGTGTTGTGATGAGCGATTTGAAATAGAGGAATAAATCGATTAACTTTGCGTGACAAATCAAGCATTAAAATCGTTTGATTGCGATCTTTTGTCGAAATAGCTTAATTAATTTACAGAAAAACTTTCTAACGTATCATTGACACTTTAATTAAAAACTAGAAGCGAAACCAGGTGCTCGTGACATGGTAAGCGTGTCGTGCTTATCATCCGTCGCGATGCTACTGTGTCATTCCGCTATATCTATAAAAGACATGTATGACGTATGTTATCGTGTTTTGTCTATGCTGATAACAACATAACTTCCATTTCGTTCGTAATGACAAAGAGCAACGTGAAGATGAGTTTTTATTTTAGATAGCATGAACATAGGTTTACATCAGACTTTATACAGAAGAATACGAACAGTCTTAAACAGGTAGACTGACTCCATAATTCGTATTTAATAAGACACGCTTTTATGGGCACATGAAACCAAATTTTAAATCAAATCAAAGACACCTTTTTTTAGAAGAGAATGGTGAAAGTAAGACCAAATGTTCCTTATTCAATACAACAGATAATAAATGTCACTGCAGAGCAAATGCAGGATCTATGTTTAAATTAAATTTGGAGAAGACATGGCCACCTAAATACATTTGAATTGGAAAATCAAATATCACGGGGAACTGGTGTCAATCCCCGGTACGAAACACTATACAACTGTATATACCAATGTGAGAGATGTGCGTCCTAAAAAGGAATAATTTCCCACGAATTCTATGGATAGGTGTCTCGGACATTTCAGTCAGTCGTCAACAGTTCTGACGCTATACAATAGGTTGATATAATCAAATATTTACGAAATTCCAAACACATCTATGAAAGAGACTGTCCCCAGTATGCTCACCCAACTAAAGCCTGACAAAAAGTGACAACAAAAGTTTGGTTAAGTATTAGAAGCGAATTGCTCTTGAAGCATTCTTAGCATATAAATAGTCATATCAAAGTCAAAAATTGTAGAACTAATCTGTGCTAGTAGTCAGAAGAACAGATGTCATTCGTAATTCAGAGGAGCTAACATTTTTAAACACGTACACGAGTAAGACGGGAAAGAAATATGATATTTTAACAACAGTACTGTACTTCGTATTACCTCCTACACGTTTCTTGGTAGTTCATTGGACAATCGACGTCAGGCGCCGACCGCGCATTTACAATAGAATTCAATACACGGTCTCATGCCGAGTGATCTCCCCTCTATCTTACATTTTGTTGAGGTTCATTGAAAACTGATTTTTTGGAAAAATCTTAATTTCACGGTGTGCTAGTGACACATATGGTACATGTATATACACGGTCAATAAAATTCATATCGTGAAAATATCACCTCGTGGAAAAATTGTCCCGGGGTCATTATTCTATGTTAAAATTCTGTAGAAATTCTTCCTAGGGTTATTATTTTACCGTTTAAATCATACCCGGTTGCCCGTTGCAAATTGACGCCCTTACTATTTTTTTCATTCGGTCCGTAAAAAAAATGACCCGCCGTAAAAAGTGACCCATACATTTTAATGAATAAGAAACGTCGACTAAAATAGCTGTAACACAGAAAAATGCCAAATAGCAGTGTAAGCACCACATATGAATGTATTTATATTCACTGTCTTCCCAACCCCTCACATACACCGCTCCCGAATCAAGGGAGTTGGTGGAATCGGGTTATCTGGCCGTCTCTCTATTGACGCATTTTTGTGTTTTCTACGGGCAACCGGGTATGTTTTTAATAGTAGAATAGTGGCCACGGTAGATCTTCCATGTTTATTTACCGGAATTTCGTCATAGAAAAAAAGAAAATTTTCAAAATTCCTCTCTCTCTGTGTGTGTGTGTGTGTGTGTGTGTGTGTGTGTGTGTGTCTGTGTGTGTTTAAGTTATTATTGTTGAAAATAGATTTCATTATTAAATATTTGCGAAATATGCAAACATTTGTTTAAGTTTTTACACGCACTATTTGATCAGCACGTGACAGCTTCATCCATCAGCTGTTTTGGAATTTGACAACACTTGACGATAGCCGCGGTAAATTTGAAAGTAGAAAAGGTTACAATTTTACGGAATTTAAAAATCACTTGTCAAAAGTTAATTAGGTATATGAATGCCACAGCTCTGCCGGACAAACAAATCTTAACGCGTTTACGCAGTTCAATTGTTAAGTGTCCGTTTTCCAGCTGAACAATATTGTTTAAAAACAAAACAAACAACAACAACCACCCATCCATTTATTCAGTTGAAAAGAATCAATGCACAATCAGCATTATCTTCTTGCTTTTTATTATTTCAGTACAGTCTTTATCTTTGGTAGTATGTTATTTATGAAAAAACAACAATTTGAACGAACGGAACAACAAGCCAATAAAACACGACACAAAGTATAATTGGCTGTACACTGGTAACATTTAAGAATGAGTTTGCGTGTATACAGAAAACAATCATTTCAATAATGCTTAAGACATGCACATTATTTATACAAGGTAATGAAGCTTGTGTCTCTATGGAGAACCTTTACGGTTCATGCATATATAAGTGTTCTCATTAATATACGTCAATTATGCAGAAGTTTAGCAACATTGTAAAGATCTGTCCTGGACTAATGAAGCAATAGTTGCAACCGTCAATTCCTTCTTTCTGTGGCTGTCTTATTTACAACGAGCTTCAATCTGTGACTGTCTTACTTACAATGACCTTCCTTCTGCGGCTGTCTTACTTACAATGAGCTTCCTTCTATGACTGTCTTACTTACAATGAGCTTCCTTTTGTGGCTGTCTTACCTACAATGAGCTTCCTTCTGTGACTGTCTTACTTACAATGAGCTTCAATCTGTGATTGTCTTACTTAAAACGAGCTTCCTTCTGTGGCTGTCTTACCTACAATGAGCTTCCTTCTGTGACTGTCTTTCTTACAATGAACTTCCTTCTGTGGCTGTCTTACCTACAATGAGCTTCCTTCTGTGACTGTCTTTCTTACAATGAGCTTCCTTCTATGGCTGTCTTACTTACAATGAGCTTCCTTCTGTGACTGTCTTACTTACAATGAGCTTCCTTCTGTGGATGTCTTACTACAATTCCTTCCTTCGGCGACTGTCTTACTTACAA
>JAUMGZ010165313.1:0-15710 GCA_032359645.1 Pododesmus macrochisma
GAATTCTGGAAGGATAAGGAGGAGAAATTTCATCCTACTATATAAACTGTAATATTACCAAGGAAGAAAATTTCACCCTACAACATAAACTGTTTGTACAAGTGTAAATATTTGTAAATAATTGTATACAGGTGTATACATATGCGCGCACACCGGAATAAGTAACATTGAATTGAAAGACATACTACGAAGCATCTTAACAAGCCATAGGCTTTCCATTGATGTCAAACCTATGAGATACCTATGAGATTAGTTCATCAATATATTGTGGTTTAGGTTTAACTTGTTAATTATACCTCATAAGTTATTTTGCCCGAATTTTGCCATGTACACACTTTCTGCCAATTTTCAATATGATCCGTCGTTTTACCTAAAAAAGTTCCTTTTTAAAACACAAGAAAAAACTGTCCGAAATATCTGAAAATGGCTATATAATTATCAAGGAAGTTTTAGTAAATAGGCATGCAAGTTTGTACTTGGTGCGTTAATCAAGAAAGTTTGGAAACGATCGATCAAGATGCAAAAGTTTAAACCCATTATATTGATGAACAAGTACTTTGACACAGAGTCTAACTTTGATCCAGGTTTACTGGTTTCCGGTCATCAGTAAGCTTAGCTTGTTAAGACCTTCCTCGTTCTACCCTTTAGTCTAATAACGATGTACACATGCACTAAATATATTGATACTGTTTTTCTGTCTTTATCAGCATTTCTTTCAAATTACTTCAGAATTTATTATGTGTGTTATTTTCCAGATCTTCAAAATATTAATATTTCCACCCCTAAAGATATGAAAAAATATAAATTGAAATATCCAAATTGAAGTATATTGTTCTTACAGTGAAATGCCATGAATATGCAATACAGTACGGTTTGCCAGTATACATAGTACAGTTTAAAATTAACACCATTTTGTTTTTTTTGAGTAGTCATGAGTTTGATATTGACCATTTTTCATTCGTAAATTTGAGAGTTATGGCCCTTTGTTGGCGAAATGTTGTCCGCTCAATATCTTTGAGTAATTTTTAACATATTCCCACAAAACTTCATAAGCATGTTACCTCAAAAGCTTGGATGAGTTCGATGACCATTATTTTCTGATCGTAATTTTGGTAGTTATGGCCCTTTGTTTCCGTCAAGAGTCGTCCAACCGCATTGTACGCTCATTATCATGAGTACTTTTTGACTGATCAACTTATATCTTCACAACACCTATTATCAACCTCTTCTTAAGAATTGCAGACGAGCGTATTGTGCTCCGCTTCACAGTGCCCTTGTTCTGAACTAATTTTGTTGAAATTTTCTTGACCAAATGACTTTGTTTTACATTTCCAATGAATACTAGAGATCAGTGGCAAATTGAACAGTCTACAATTTTATGAACAGAAATTTCTAACTTAATAATAGAATGGTAAAAAAATAAAGTGTGACCACAAACAAATATAAAATGTCTTCTGTCGGCACTCTGAAACTACAGGAATGAACATAAATGAAATGTAAGGAAATAGATTTATTTTAAAATTGTTATTATATTAATTAAAAATTTGTATCCAAACTATTTTTGAAACAGCTTTACAACTCATTTGCAAAACATCATAAATAATTAGGTACTGTAATGTATTGTAAAATAACATCAATATGGCATACATATAAAATGTGATTGTTCTTGTTGCATGATTTTTGAGTTCTGATTTATATTTGACAGGAGACAGGTATCAACATGTTGAATATTGCAGGGATATACCAGCCTGAGGGCCATGTTACTAGCGTACTTAGGCAGCGCTCTGAGACCATGAGTACCCCATCCTTATTCCCTTGTGCTGACAAGGTAAAGGTTCCACAGATTGGTTCAGAAGAAACTGGACTGTCACTGGACTTAAAGCTTCAAAGGACTCCCTTGGCCCCTATGCCCATTACAACAAGGTCTACTCTTTCAAAGCAGAAAAATTATTTACAAAGGATAAGTTCAGACCTGGTATTTGAGGAAGATGTTGTAAAGGACAGGTGCTTCCATATGTTGCCCTATGATGAAAAGTATTTATTTGAGGCTCTTGATCCCACAGGGCTAGTTCCTTTTCCACCTCGGATGAAAATTCCCCCTGGAAGGCACAATGCAAGAATGACTGACGTCAGGCACATGCCTTGCAATTTAACAATCTCCAAAAAACCTCATTTGAAGCCCTTGAAACGTCGGATAATGGACCGAGCAATGGAAATGCACAAAGATTCTTTGAGAAAGGCAATGCTGAATGAGCAACTTCAGGCTGAGGTTGAGACAGGTGGGGAGGGAGTGGGTTTCTTTTTAACGGAACTGAAACAAGATAAAAAACAAAAACAGGAAACAAAAGATGCCTCAAAGAAGACATCTCTACCAAAAGTTGTAGAGAAAGAGGAACCTGCAACTCGAAAGGCATTAGAAACAAAAACAACAACAACAACAACATCAAAAAGTAAGCAAGGAGTAAAGATAGAGGAACCTGTAGTGGCACCAAGTCCAACAAAATCCATGTCGTCAGACAAGTCAGAAAGAAAGAAAATTGTAGATCTTCCTGATCGAAAAGAGTTGCGACCGGAAGATTATGATTGGGATGGTTTTGTGTTATCCAATTTGAGTCATAGCACTGCAGACTGGTTGGTTTATGAGAAGATGACAAGCGTTGAGGATAAAGAACGAATTCATATGATGATGGAAGAGTGGTACGGCAAGCCTGACCCGGGACAAGTATTTAGACAGGAGTATGAGGAGGCTATGGCAGCTAAAGAGGACACAGTAGAGAAGAAACCTAAAAAACAGTGGAGAAAAAAAGAAGCTTCGTATGTATACAGTAATTTTCTTATCACTGTTTATGTAGGTTAGTGCAGGATTTTTATATTGTACAGTATTCAATTTGTAGTAAGAATTATTTAAGCATTGAACTGCTTTCAGTTGGCATTCATTGGAGATATGAATGCCAACTGGACAAAGGCAAATTTAATGAAGCAGTTCAATACTTGTATTTATCATTTGCTATCCTAATGTAAAAAATTAAACAGTAAATATATGAGAAACTAAAAGATAAGCAATGATAAGCAATGAGTGATGTCATTCATGGGAGATATGAATGCCAACTGAATTAGGTTGGGATATATAGTGATATTGCCATGCGCTGGTAAATATAAGATCCTAACTATAGAGTATAGAAGTCTTCTGACTATCTATATTAAAATTATTTACAATTTTATGATCCTAATGACATGTATAGAGTAAAGAAGTCTATTTGTATATGTAAATTATTTACATTTTTAATCTCTATATTATATGATACTTGGTTTTTTCTTTAATGTTACTTGTTATACATCTTTTTAAGAAACACATGTTTTTATCTACAGAGCATAAGACAAATGATGTATTACAACACAAAAAAATAAATTAGGATCTGACAAATGGTGTATAAAATTAAGCAAAAATCACACTGGTCGTAAGGCTTATTAATTGTCTCCCCTGTTTGACTCACTTGATTTGATCACTCAAGTCTCAATTCAAAGTTTGAAATTTTGAATAATGAGATATATATTATATAAGATTTTTTTAGAAAAAAATTATCTTGTTTTTTGACAGATTATTAAGTAATTTATATACTGGTGATAATTATATTATCCCACTTTTTGACAGATTATTAAGTAAAAGTTATAATGTGATAATTATATTATCTCGCTTTTTGACAGATTGTTAAGTGAAACTTATGCATGTGATAATTATATTGTCTCACTTTTTGACAGATTATTAAGTAAGGTGTATACCACTGATAATCAGGAGGATATCAAACCACATGCATTTGACCCTTACTCTGAGGAAAACAAAGCACCGTTCTACCGCCAACCAGCAGGGTTACGTCGGATACGTAAAAAAGCTGACAGGGAAGACGCAGGTATAAATCAGAAAATGCTGACCTAATTAAACTGTATTTTCAAAAACAATATTTTAAAATGCTGGCCTAATTAAACTGTTTTTTCAAAAACAATATTTAAAAAATCCTTTCAAAATTCTTAGAATGTTGACCCAATTAAAAGGTATTTTCAAAAACAAAAGTTCTCAATAACTTCTTTTAAAACTTTTAAAATGTTGGCCCAACTTAACTATATTAAAAAACACAATTTCAAAAATCGTTTTTTATATTCGATGAATCATGATTTTTCAGGATTTATTTGATACTGCATTTGGTTGACAATGATAATTTTTCATAAGGCCAAAATAAAAATTACTTGCGTTTCCACTTACCCTATCAACCCTTATTTTTAGTGCCTACCCTAAAAGTTTTTATGCCATTTTCAGACAAGCACTGTTAAAGTCAGAACCTCTGTCTCTATTTAACCTATGTAAAAGCTTAAAGTAAAATAAAAAAAATTGCCTACCTACCTTCTCTAAATTTGTTGAAGCCATTAGCAGAAACACAATAATAATTTTGTTTGGCCTAAACAAGAATACATACATGATTTTTTTAATTTTATAATATATATACATTGTATACTAAGAGGATTTGAATACATCATTGACATTGCATACTGTTATCATATTAAGTTTAAGTTGTTTGCTCAATTCTTTTATCAGTTTTAATTGACTTTTTACTAACACACATATAAACAACACACTTATGTAGCATCTTTATGAATATATCAAATATAGAGTACATTTTCTTTATTTTCAACAAAATGTATAATGAATATGAAATGTATTAGATAGCACAATATCACTCTAATAAATAAATTTCAGTTAACACGCAGAATGCACATACTGCTGTCTAGACAAATTAACATCAACTGAGATGAGATACAGATATTGGGCTTAACCTGTGAGCTGTACTCACAAACATTAACTTTTCAGACCACTCACTTTTAATTGTTTGTTAAAAGTCATTATTCCTAATAGAAAGGTAATATTTAGACACATTTTCATGAATCTAAGGACAAAAATTATTTACACGACTTTGTCATTTGTATAGTTTGTAAATAATTGTAAAGCTAGCTGACAAAGAAATGCAGGAATTCATCACAAAATTGGCGTGTCACCGAAATCTTGAACAATTGTTGATTCATTAATGTTGATGTTGATATGTAGTAAATATACTCCAGAGTTGAAATATGGCTAACATTGTCTGTTGTGTCAGTTGGAACAAGTCAATCATTTAAAATTAATTTTAAAGTGATGTAAATCTTGTACTTTATAAATACTTTACTAAATCTGTGTATAATGTTTTTTTATGAAATCAGAAGTGAGAACACAAGATGAGAGTAAGACATTCTTTCATACTAGATCTAGAAATCTTGTGTTGCTTATACCGGTACATGTAGATAGTCTCATTCGGAGCACCTCGGCTGAGGAATTCCGAGTGTAGATAGTCTGTGAAGTATATAGCCAGACTGGATGGTGTCTATAATGTCCCACGTCCCACGCACCACATAGCTGTATTCGAGAATGTAAGACTGGTTCTCTCCCCTTGTTCAATCCTCTCTACCAGGGGTTCACTCCACTATGCAAAAGTATAGTAGAGTGCAGAGTACTCTGCGAATCACATAGAGATAACCAGTCTAGGACACTGTCTAATATGTCAAAACCAGTCTAGGACACTATCTAATATGTCACACAGTGTATGTGTCATACTGCTCACAAGAAATATTACACATTAGATAAGAAAACAGTTTTTAGTGAAATAGTACTGTACACAAATGTTAATCATAAAAGTTATAATTTTACGGTCAAAATAAATATAAGGCAGTTCTACTGTTTTTACATAGGGAAGTGAGTTTAGCAGATACTTTTGATACTTGAACCTCCACTCGGAACTCTTTGGTTAATGCTTCTCTTCAACCATTAGAAGTTGTTGGAGGTGTTCCAAATGCCTGAACCTCCTTAACAGGGAGTGTTGTCAACACACGTATATACTGATGAATGGGGGCCAATGGAAGTGTTGTTAAAGTGGCAATATTGGGGAGGGGGTAGAAAGGTATATTCATTATAAAATACAGATACAATTATCTGTTTTGTATTTTAATATAGTCACCTCCAGTTTGGTTATTTTCAGACATTCTACATGTACTAAATATAGCATGTGCATGATATATACATAGTCACGGAGGAGTCTTGTAAATTGGGTGAAATGCACTTATAATGCACTGTTGCACTCTAGCTGTAACAACACTGTTCTTACTGATGAGTCATCTTAACTTTACAAGTCTATAGTCTGTATGATCTTTATGACATCTTTACTCTGCAAGCATGTAACCCCATTGATCATTCATTTGCATGTACATATTTACAGTCTGTATCACCTTTAAAATACTGTTACTCTACAAGTCTATTATCGTATACAATGATCTTTATATATCTAGCCATATTGAACTTTACACATTGACTGACAGAAAACACTTAAATTTACTCAGTATGTCAAAGTCAGCTATATGCATCGTCGTCCTCGTCATCACCACCACCATCACCACCACCACCACCACCACCATAAATATTATATGTATAAAGTGACAATATTTAATTAAGCATTCAAAATATGAAGTCATTGAATATCATTAATTTTAAGATAAATGACACAAACATGTCATCATGTGAGTATATCAGGGCCCTTGGATCTCTTGTTTTTTAAACAGGTCTAAAAAGAATACCCGGTATAAAAAATTAGCAAGTTATCTCCCCTAGTTAACTTTAAAATCTGTCATTGTTGTTGCAGATTTGACAGTAGAGTAAATATATTTTTCTTAGAGCATTCTGTCTAGCTAGTACGGGTTCATGGTTGTAAAATAAGATATTTTATAGTACTGTGTTTATTCCCTGGGAGTATTGAAGTATCCTCAGTACACTAATATAGTTGCACTTGTGATAAACAAGGGGAGGTAACCACTCTATTCTAGTAAATCCTTGTAATATAAACGTTGAGTCGTATTCAGTATATTAAGATGTTTAAGATAATAAGTACAAAGCCAATGTTGAATAGTATTATTACAAATGCTTCATAAATTCTTATTCCTTTCATAGGATACATGGTACATGTATTGGTATATAAAATGATAGTTTTGAAAAATATCATTTCAGTTTTCAACTGCATGCTTTATATCGTTTTGATCTTGGAAATCTTAAGCGGTTCTGAGAAAGACTGGTTTTATTATATAGAGAGTGATACGTTGTATTGAGGCTACAAACTCTTCCTGAGGAAAAAGACTTAAGATTCAAACTCAGGATTTCAAACTGTATTGAAGTTGAACTCAAAGCATTGTTATTAAAACATAACGAGGAAGACCTCAATGAAGTATAGTTCCACAATCTAAACATTGTCTGATAATTTCACACTTTCGTCAGTAAGACAAATCATACTGAAGAGTCCTGAGTTTGAGTTTTTAGTCTGAGTCTAAGACCATTCTAAGTTTGTACTTCGAAAATGTTTACGGTAAAATCTCCAGGCCAGATTTAAACCATCCCTGATGAATTTCTTTTGAATTTTTAGTATCATCCGTGAAAGGTATTGTATATAAGGTTTTATTGTTTGTAATGTATGTTTAATATGTAGGCTATACCTGTGTATGTATTATGTAATGTACATTGATTGACATTAAATATATGGCGAGTGAAAGGAAGTGATATATACATAAACTCTGTTATACAACCATGACTAGATTTGTAATTTTTTAATAAGTGTTTGTGTATGAAGTTTTATATTTTATTTACATTGTTCTTTATATGATCTCAGAATTCTAAAATTCTAAAAATGTCCTGTAGATTAGCTCCCTTTGATAACCTCTTCATTTTTTGAGTGACATTTGTCTCATTGAATATAGACGATTCTAGGATATTTAAGCAGTTGTAAGATATAGTACAAACAATATTTTCAATCAGAGGTCCCATCATGTTTACTATATGATAATATATAATCTATTAAGGTTTTCTTTGTGGAAATTTCATTTAAACATTTTTAATAATTGTTCATGTCCAACCAGACCTCAAACAGCTGCTTACAAATTTATAGGTTTATATAAGAATGTATTTCCTCCCAAAGTTGACATAGTTTAATGTATATGTCACATGTGAAGTGTTTGAAGGTAAACGGTCTATAAATCATGCTATGTTATTGCTAATACATGTGTGTTTAGGAATGTTAGTGTTGTAGATAATATATATATATATATATATATTACATATATACACTAGAAATAATTCATTTGTGTGAATGACTGGTTGGAGGGTTAAAATTGGGGGCTCATGGGAATGGTAATCATGTATCATAAGTAAGTCATATTCATCTTGTGATTTTAAGTGTGGAATCAAGATATGCATGGTTTGCAGGTACATGTAGCTAGCTTCTTCTGGCTTTTTGGATTTAGAAAATTACCAATAGCACATATTAATCGTTATATTATACTTGGTTTTATTTAAAAATTTTATAAACGACTGCAGGAACTTTCAATACTAAAATTTTAGTATTGAAAGTTCCTGACGACTGGTAAACATTTAATTTTTAAAATATTTTTAAATAAATTAAGACAAGCAAAAATATGGGGCAAACATAAACTAACATTGGCGATGTATAAGCCTTAAATTGTTCAATAGAAATCTTGAAACAGTCATCTACAAATACTGGCATAGTACTTATAATATAGAGTTACTTCCCCTTAGTAGACACCTGTTAGTTTAGGAAATAATCATGTAGACATCTGACAATACATAATTTGAGGTAAGCCATTTTGATATAAAAATGTTAATTAATTATTAAGGTCATTATGATAAAGTTATGTGCAGAAATGATATATTGTGTGCTAATCCTATACATATATGATTTGTTTCATATATATATATATATATATATGGAGTCTGATGTAGGTTATGGTGCTAGCCTCTCTTTTGACTATGTTCTAATTCATGCATGGTGTTGCATGCAACACTTTTTAAGTCATTTATCTTATTTATTGGTTTATATAAACTATTTTGTGTCGTTTTATATCACTCACGAATATGGAGAATCAGAGATTTCAGAAATTAAAAATATGTTTCTTTTTAGTATCAGTTTTCAGGAATGTTGTTCACTAACAATTAAAGTTTCATTTTTACTGTGTAGAAATTTAAATCAATGGTTGTTTCATATGTTACGAAATTAAGCTGTTTCAAGATTTATGTTATAGATCTCACCTTTGATGATGCATCTAACACAATGTTTCATTTTCAGAAAAATATTACCGGTATATATAATAAAAACTGTAGCCTTGATTAATCTGTTTTAATTTGAAATCAGCCTAAATTTAGGTATCATCATTACTCATGATTTCTGTTTAGGTAGAAAATGATCACCATAACAATTTGAAAATTTGCTTGTTTATTTAACAAATATAATAAACCACCTTCTAAACTAGATTTTGCCAAATATTAACTTTTTATATTGTATGCCAGGGTCAACTTATAACACAACTCGAAATACCAACCAATGCATACAATGTGGCAGTGAAAACATTCCCGTTTCGTTACTCTAGATATTGCTCTTTCACTTTTCAGGTGCCATAAATGCTACAGCTAACATAACCATAAAGACCTACACTCCTCCACCTCTACCAACCATCCGAGACTTTGTCAGCTCTGATGTTGGGGATACGCTTTTCTGGACTGATAATGAGTTTGAACAAGAGTGGTTGACAGGTAACCGTCCTAATATTGATACACGCATTATATATGTCACATATGTTTTATTTAGGCATTGTAGTGCAGAAAATCTGTGCACAATTTGTTCCCATGGTTATCCCCTAATCAACAAGTTGGCAAGGAATATACAAATGGGTTACATTTATATGAACATTATCTAATTGCTGTCTGTTTTTACAACATCCTCTCCTTTTACATAACAAAAATAACTTTCAGGATTTCTTTTTTCTAAAAAAAAGAAGTTTAAACATTATTTATTTCACAATGATTGAAGTACAAATAACATGTTATTACAAATTTATCGAAATCTCTAAATTTTTTCAATTAAAGGTGCTGAACAGATTCATGAATTAGCTGGTGACAAAATGAAGATCAAAATGTCAACTGCCAACACCTACAAGAAACAGCTACAGAACGAGTACCCCGCCCTACCTGAGGAGTGGTACCCGGAGACTGACAGGGAGAAGGAGGATGACAAGGTCACTCCAAGGTTAAAGAAGGTCACCAAGGGTCTCAAACGCTGGAAAGAACTTCCTAAAACTGCCAATGTAAGTAACTTCAAAGAGGATCTAAAATGCTCGAAACAACAACCTAATACTGTCAATGTTAATAATTTGGCATTAGGCAGGCAAAGATCTCAATCGCTGGAAGGATTTTCTTAATCTACCAATGTATGGAGTTTGGATACATGTCCAAGGGGGATAGATTTTACTAGACTCGCCTAGAAGTCATTATAATATCTCTGAGAAATGTCTAGGTTAATTTATCAACATGTCATTAGCTATAGACAAAAAAAATATTGCAAACCTCCCTTTCATTGATTTTAGTTCCAGATAAAAATCAGAATTATAATACAAGTAGGTAAGCATGTAATCATTTAACCATACCCATTATATCATGTATATTACATACCATACTAAAGTGTGCATAGACAATTATAAATCACATTTGAATTTACAGGAAACTGAAGATAAAGTTGTCCCCCCTGGATATGACCCAGAATTCCATAGGTCACCTGACCCCATGACTCGCAGAGCCACTAAAAATAACCAAGCATTAATGCAAGTCAGTAAGTATGAGTTGTTGTTAAGGGACGTCATAGAAGAGGCAACTTTTTATGATTTAGTATTATCTCTACAAAAATTCAGGTATATTTCCATTTAATGCTCATTGTCTTTACAAATATTTTGAAGATCAATGTTAATTTCATATTTTACCGAAATATTATAGAAATTTTAAATTTAATTTTCTTATGCAGTTGATGAATGGAGGTCAAAATGGCACTTGACCGGTCAGTTGGCTGACAGTAACCCGAATGACCTCATCAAAGACATGGCAGACATACAGGTCCATGTTCGGCTCAAAGCCATAGCAACCATCGCTAAGGCTGCAGAGATGCAAGAAACAAATAAAGAAAGTGAATTGTATGGTGGCATGGATAATCAGTACAATTTTCCTCTTGGTAGTGGGAAGATGCCGGAGCGTCTTTTTGTTGCCTTGGAATGTTTATTGGACGATTCTGTACCAAGGGTACAAATAGCTGCTGCAATAACACTATACTCGCTCAACAGGCCCGTTGATCAGGTTTGTTTCAAATACCTTCTGGATGCCAGCTACCCATATTTCTATATGTACATAGTTCTTTTGTAACTCCTCTGGCATTTTCCATAATAATACATTAGAAATTGTGTGCCCATTAACCCCTATATTTCTGATAGTATTCTTCATATATTATATCTTATATACCCATTTACCAAAATATTTAAAAATGTGTAAGACTCCTTCCCAATTATTTCTGGCCTTAAAAATCTATTTTTTACCATTTATTATGTATGAAAAATCTTGAGGTGTTCTTTTCCCGCCAAAATTTAAAAGAATTATATCTCAAAAACGAGATCATTGCATAAATGAAAAGGAATTAAGTCAATTGAATTATATAATGAAAAAAAGTCAATCTGTAAGACTTAAATTCCAAGTAGCGGTCATCCTTAAAATGCTTTAATTTTTCAGTTCTAAACTTTTGTGTTTTAAAGAATGAAACATATTCATGCAGTTTTGATTTCACTGTTTGTCTTGGACACAACCCTGATTGAGTACTCCTTGCTATACTGATATAGATCAAATAATAATTCTCTGGTGTTTTGACTTTTTACTTTGTTGAAAAATACCATTACAGTGCAATTTGCTCAAGCCATCACCTCTATAAAGAAAACCATCTGTATATAACAACCACTATAATCAGGTCCCTTGATGTCTAATTACACTTGTTTTATCTGTATATAAAGACCACCTCCATATAAAGACCACTTTTTCTGCTCCTTGAGTGGTCTTTATAGACAGATTTTACTGTATATATAGAACACCTCTGTATAAAGACCACTTTTTCCTGGTCTCTTGGGTGGTCTTTATAGACAGGTTTGTCTGCATAATAAATACCTGAAAAATAGAAGCACTTTACAGAAGTGAAAAGCAACTGCTAACTTGTACCACTGCAATTTCAAAATATTCTTAGGACAATATTGGTAGAGAAAGACACCAATACATGGACTTGAAACATGAGTTAAATTATCTCATATTTGTTTAAATCTGAGAAACATGAAATTTTCTAGCTGTGAATTTACTATAATTGAGGTGTTCTGTAAAGATGTCCCTTCATGTGTTCTCATGAAGTGTTATATTCTATTCTAATTATCTGGTGTTCTAGAACAACACAATGCATGCTAATAAAAAGTTAAAAATATAACTGAAATAATTTATTTTCTTTATAATTCAAACAAATTAGCAGAGGAAATTTCTTTATAGTCCAATGAAAGGTAATGTTGAATGTTTTGTCAATGTAATACATGAGTGTAATTGTAGATTCTCCATAGGCACTAATTGCCATGGACTACCGGTATATGTTATAGTTGATGAATTTATACTGATGAGCTGTAAAGCTTCAAGTACATAAAGAATTGATCATGAATTGAATTACTAGCGAGTTATTGTGCTGTAAATTAAGTGATTTTCTGTTGATTAAAAACTTTGAACTATTTATTTCATTTATAAAGTTTAATTTTCTATTTCAGGCCAAGTCCATCCTGCACAATGCCTTGACCAGTGAAAATAACGTTGACCGATGGGCAGCGGCTCAATGCCTGTCTCACTTTGGTGTTTGTAACTCCCTCGTTATAGGGGAGATCATTCGCCAGCTCTTGACCACTGAGGATACCATTAAACACGAGAGAGCAATTTACCTGCTGGGAAAACTCAGTATCTTCTCCGTAAGCTATTTTTAAACTCATTCATCCCCGAATTTTTACAGTAGACTGTGCAATTCATTGTTTGGGTAGAGTCTAAACATGACTTTAGGGGTCAATGGGTTAAAGAGGACACAGTTATTTATCATTTGTGGGATTAACTCCATACTGTGTTGATTTAATTGCCTTTCGAACAATAATTATCATATATTTAACAGTTTCTTTATAGTTAACCATTAGATCACAGTACAGTAACAGAGCAGTTAAATTAGTGTTGAATGTTTTTTACTTATATCCATTGGTATATGTTATGGTAGCAAAGAAGTTCAATAAATGTTTTATGTTTTTCGTTGACATTTGTTGGCTCTTAATATTGTAG
This sequence comes from Pododesmus macrochisma, assembly GCA_032359645.1. Taxonomy (NCBI): domain Eukaryota; kingdom Metazoa; phylum Mollusca; class Bivalvia; order Pectinida; family Anomiidae; genus Pododesmus; species Pododesmus macrochisma. Next base: position 13,286 of record JAUMGZ010165313.1, read on the forward strand.
CATAGTAGTTAAACTTATGCCATATTTTTTTATTCATAGCCATTGGTTTGTGTTGTTGTTGTAAAATGGCAATTGAATAAGTGTCCTATACTTTCATTCATAGTCGTTACTGACTGGTTTTGATATAGTGGCAAAGTAATCTAATTTAAAGCACTATACTTTTTAATCAAATCTATTGGTACATGTTTGTTTGTTTTATTGGGGTTTAGCTTCCCTTTAACTCATGAATAGATCATATCGAGATGGTGTCTGCTTGAGACAGTGCGCACTTATGGCAACTTTATAGTGCTGTCTCACTGAAAAATCATGCCGCAGACATTGACATGATCCTTCACTTGGTCACATTATACTGACACAGAGCCAACTAGTCCTTCTCCTACCCATTAATGCTGTGTGTTAATTAAGCAGGGAGCGAGAAGAGTACCATATTTCAGGGAAGCATAACAATATAAGAAATGCCCGGTGTTTTTGTTCAAAGCCATTGATTAATGGTATGGTATCATTGCATTAATTATTAACACCCTATGTTTTGTTTTCATAGCCTTTGGTACATGGTATGGTTGCTGAACAGTTAAACAGTAGTAGTTGGAGGCACAAGGTGATCGCCTGTAAAATACTACCCACACTCTACGGCACTATAAATAAAGTATGTCACTCTTAAATCTAATTATATCATATTCAATTTAATTTGCTTATATTGTCAAATTTTAGTTTATTTTACAATACTCTATCATTCAAATTTTAGATAATAAATATAATTTCAAGAATCATTTACTGAATGAGTATTCAATGATAATATAATGGAAAAAAAACAAATTTCATAATGGATTAATATAAATTCTTTTTAAATAACTACCTTTATTTTATCATTTTGTTTGAGAATGCTTTGTATAAATTAGTCTTGATGTGAGACATATTTGCTATTTGGGGATTATTGAGACCTCCTGGTTTTAAAAGAGAAATTCATTATAATTCAAATATGAAATTAATTATTATTTTAAAAGAGAAATTCATTTTTATCTTTATTCAAAATTTAATTTTTCAAACAGCTTACACATAACTATCACACCAACTGTTAAATTTTGCAGCAATGCCATACTTTCATTGTTGATACTTCCTTACAGGACATCACTAACAAACTGTCAGACTTGATGTGGAATGATTGGCACGAAGATGTTAAAAAGGGGGCAGCTCAGTGTCTGGGTAAAACAAGCCATGGTCGCGACGTCCACGAGGAACTCCGACATCATCTCATGAGCACAGATGAAATGACAAAGATTGAGGCTATTAACAAGGCTGGACAGCTTGGTAAGTGTATTTGTAACTCATTCACCCCTAGATTGTGACAGTAGACTGTGTATTTCATTGTTTTGGAAGTGTCTAAATGTGACTTTAGGGGTCAATGGTGTATCTTAAACCTGTTAAAATACAAACCCTAAAAACAAAGATGAACTTCTTATGAAATCACAGGGAAGGGTCAACCATTATAAAATACAAGCAAAATTGGTCTGAAAATAGAAGATGCAGTTAGGATGAAGTGTAATATAGTCAGAAAAAGAAATGATAAAATATTCAACTTTATAAGCAATTAAGCAGGGGAGGATAATTCAGATTATGAATTTGATGTGATGATAAATAAAGTTCTTAATTAGGATGGACATCCAGCATAATGCCTCAAGGTGTGATCAAACAAAGGCCCATCAAAAGGGGTGCGTTCAAAAACATTTTAGTGGCCTTTCTCAGTAAGTGATGATCTATCTAATAGTATCCATAAAATACTTTACAGTGCCATACACATTATAACATAATCAATTATTTACAAAACGTAACACTATGCACAAAACTCAGGTGACATGTTTTAGAACAATGTGAAAATAGCAATAACAAAAGCTTAAAATGAAATAGTACTGTATATAATGACACAATAGGAAAGACCACAGACCCGTTTTATAAATCAAGAAGAAAAAGGATCGATAAAACAAAAGTTATTGACAAACAAACAATATATGGGTTCAACAAAAAGTCACCACCAGACTTAACTAGCAAAGTGAGACAAGGGCCATTAAGAATGACATCAAACCAACTAAATGGGTGAAAGGACCTCGCTCTTCACCCAAAGCTCCTAATCAACCTTCATCAATGAACTTGAAGGGTCACAAGTTATGGTAAATTTGGCATCATGTAAATGTTGGAGAGATATAAGACATTAATATGTAACCTTCCTTCCCTTTCCCTGTGTCTCTGTAACCTTTCCTCCCTTTCCCTGTGTCTCTGTAACCTTCCCTCCCTTTTCCTGTGTCTCTGTAACCTTCCTTCCCTTTCCCTGTGTCTCTGTAAACTTCCCCTCCTTTCCCTGTGTCTCTGTAACCTTCCTTCCCTTTCCCTGTGTCTCTGTAACCTCCCCCCCCTTTCCCTGTGTCTCTGT
>JAUMGZ010165324.1:0-15709 GCA_032359645.1 Pododesmus macrochisma
TTATCACTCCAATGATTCATTGACCAATGAAGGGGCTTATAATTTTTAACCACCCGGTTTCAGATGCCGGCCTTTAATAGTTATTACCCATACATGTAATTCTTACTAGATAAATGTTTGATTAAAGTCTTAACGTGGCTGTGTCCATGTCAGTGTTAAATCTATTTTGACTGAATCGTTTGCTGTACACAATGAATACATATAGAACTATCATGGTCACTAATTATTATATATAATAGCAGAATCTATATAGCTAGATACAATGGTAATATATTATATTGAAATGTAACCAGGTACATGTAGTTGTGTATGTATACATACTAAATCAAAAATGTTCTAATTGTTAAGGAGCAACAAATGAGGTATCCATATAATGATTTATTGTTGTCGAGAACAATACATATAGAGTAAGTGTTTTCATTGTTTCAATTTCAAAATATTAAGACGTCACATACAGTTGAACTTGGAGTCGGAGAAATGACCAAAATCATCTTGCATTTTGTAGTTTTTACCTGCAAAATCTTCTAAGTGAAAAATTTTGAAAGATGAATTTCAATCAGGCACAATTTTAGCAAGTCAGTGATTGACTGTGTTGAAGATAATATACATAAATTTGTGCCATATATAAGGTAAATGAGTTAATGGTAGGAATAATGTAGACTCCCCTCAGGCCACCAACTTAATTTTTAGCAGGAGTTGTCAGAACAAAACTCCTCTCATCAGCATTTTTGGAAAATAAATTTTTAAGATTCTTGAAAACGATGTTTTGTCCTACTGGTAGATTTTCCAGCAAAATGGTAGTCCAAATGAAAGTTAAAATGGCAAGGATATCAAAACAATATTATCCTGTAACAGGTTGTTTTCTTGAAATAGATATCTTCTGGAATTTCTTTTTAAAATCTGGTGTATAACCATGCAATATCAAATATCAGAATCAAAGCTAGATGTTAGGTAATATGGAGCTCCTGTCAAGAGTATCAAGAACCTGTGTCACATGATCGAATAATGTCTTGGAAGTTTTCTTAAAGGTTCCTCTTAATTACTATGATTGAAATAGTCAATCTCTGATCATGGATTTTGTTTGCATAACTTGAATTCTGTTGTTAAAATATACGAGCATAGGTAAGAGGAGTGAAATCTTGTTAATACAAATGATAGCTTGATATTTATCTAAGATTTCAGAATGCAATATAATTGAATCATTGCTACTACAGAAAAAAGATTTATATCTTTTCAATGTTGGATTACCATCAGAGTATTATTAAAATGAAATGAATACAAACATTTCTATTTACAGAAGAGAGACTTTTATATTTTAACAATGCAATCAGAATCACTGTGAAATGAGTATGAAAATTTAATGAAAACAATTTATTTCTATTTACAGAAGAGAGACTTATATATTTTAAGTATTGGAACCAAAAATAAGAGTTGGTGGCTAGAGAATGGTATCGGTTGTACAGTGACGAACACCTCCTGGAAGGAACAAGTCACCGGCCTTGTGTCTAGTCGAGACATTCCCCCGGAAGACGTCATAAAAGGCTGTCTTCTGGATTATTATTATGTAGAGGTCATTCATGCAGGAGTGCAATGTTTGTTAGCAGTAAGTTATTTCAATTTTGTTGGAAAAGATAACAGCTACCTCCCCTTATATTGATATCATTTCAATTTTGTCTGAAAAAGATTAAAGTTATCTCCCTTTATGTTGATATTATTTAAATTTTGTCTGAAAAAGATAAAAAAAATCTCCCCTTACATTGATATCATTTCAAATTTGTCTTCAAAAAAGATTAAATAGTGATATATGATTCAGTAACCTCATGTTTTCATTTGATTATAAATTGTTTCTTAAATTTGTATAATAATGTATATTTTATTAATGCAATTAATTCTACTGTTGTGAGTCTGTTATTATTTTCAAGGATATCAAACACAGATAAATGTTAATCATATTTAATTCCACCCTACATACGTCTAAACGAACCTTGGTTTATATATCTATATTTCTCTCCACAGTTAATTGGCTTCATATTCTCATGCATAAATATCTACATGTATGGCGAGGATGAAGAAAGTTGTAAGTACCTAGCCAAATCTAGCACATACTGTCGGCCCGATGTTATCATCGACGACAAATACACATCTACGAAATATCAACTTATGCAAAACCGCAACAGTTGGTGTTTGCCGACTTATGTTTCTTATAATGACAGCGCTGATTGGTCAAATCAGTCCCAGGCTTCACAGAATAATCTTGTTCCACGCAATCCCGATCAGACGATTGTAGAAATGGATGGGGTCGTGAGGAGACAGATCCCAGATTGTGAGGCCTGAGTTATGTCCCTTTGGGAACTCTTTGTTAATTCTAGTCATCTCAGGTGTGTTTTTATCAAGTTTTATTTCTATGGTAGTCTTCTGCTTCTAGAGCTGTTTGCTTTCGACAGTTTCAATTTCTTAAATCCAGGTGTTCATAATCTTCTTTTCACTTTCAAAAATCAATGTTAAATAATATTTTTAAGAGATTTGAAATTATTTATCAAAACTGAGTATTTATTCTTAAAAATTATTAACAATCTTCAAAGATAATGACATGCATACAAAGGAAAGGAAAATTATGATCTGGAGCAAATCTGTGTTGTCCAACTGTTGTTCAGTACTCAGAATATGGTCACTTTACAATTTTACCTCTTTCATACTTGCACACCATCATGCTTCAAGCATGTCAGACTCATCTTTAATTATTCCTGCCAACATATCCTCCCTTTCATTATCATTTTCCCTTATTAAATTGGACATATCCCATTCAGTTTAGGACCTCATTAAAAAATTATGGGATAAATTAAATTTTAAAATGTGGTGAGTTATTTTGCTGCTTTTATGCAATATTGCTTCATAACAGATGTTTTACAGACATCTCAGAAATATTTTTTTTAAGTTTTGTGACATTTGATTGGGTTTTTTTGTTCCCTTACATTTTTATAGACAGTGAGTTTATGCGTGAATAATTGGTTGGTAATTTAACAAACTTGTTCAGATAAATAGTGTGTTAGTGTTTTAAACTGTGCATACCAAGTACTAAACTCTTACCTAAGTTTATAATCTTCCTTGTTTTAAGTGTAATCAAGTAGTATTTATATATACTGTTAATATAGTAGTAAATACAGAAAACAAAGCAATATTTAAAAGATGTAAGTTCATGGATATATATGGGCAAAATAAAAGGAAAATGTGGGACGCACACAGAAAAAGAAACAACAAAAAATACAATTATGAAGCTAAAAAATCTGATAAATTTGAGTATCATCATCACACAGAACATTGCTAATTTACTTTTTGTTAATTTAAATGGTATTGGTGCATGGGGGATACTGCTTAAATTGCTGGTACATGTATATGATATAATTATCTGTATAATTTTGTGGTCTCCTGCGATTGTCCTTGAATTGACAGATTATTTTGCATGTGATTGACAGATTATGAGGAATATATAGATTATCTAGTATGGGAACTGCAACAAGATAACCTATTTTCATCTGTGTTAGTACATGATGCATGTGTGTATTAATGTGTATTCTGTGAATGTTTGTACACAGTATTTACCAGGTGAACTCTGTTAGAATTTCTTTTATGTGTAATCTTTTTCTTTTATGTATAATAAATTTTATTGATAAGTGGTATAAAAAACATTAAGCACAAGGTAAAAGTAAGACTATTGATTGATGTATGTTCACCCTGAGTTCTGGATAAAACTGCTCAAGTTTTAATGCCTTTTAAGCAAGGTTTAATTGAACAATTAGAAATTTGAAATCAAGATATGAAATATTGAGAAAATGATTTGTATATATAATTACACATTTGTAGGCATGTGTTGCATAAGCTATAATTATATTGAAATGTAGTTTATTGCTACGTTTCTTTCCTTAGAATTTTTTAAGTACAGTAGAAAAATTCACACACACAGTGAAAGAGAAAATTTAGTTATGCTAGATTTCATAAGGTAAAATAACTGTTAGAGAAAGAAACATCCAGAAAATTGTAAAAATACTTGATGTAGTAAGAAGTTATTTCTATTAATGCATGCACAGTGACAGAGAGAAAAGATTAACATATGTATATTTCATCAAAAAGTATGAAGGATTTTCTATATACATTTCTGTGTCACTATGGCAACACTTGCTTTAGTTACATGTACTAAATACATGTAGACAGATATGGTAAAACACTGGTGCCATATTGATAAATGAGTTATATTTAGAACTATCTGACATGATTTATACATAATTGTGACCATCCTTTGTATAACATTTACATCATAAACAAAGATGATACTGTTGATGATATAATAACTGTCACGATGTTCTATAGACTTAATCAATAACAATGCTGTGTTCTATTGATATTGTGACAATATAGAGGCACTTCTTGATTAGTTTGAACTGACAAAAGTCACTCAAATAACACTTGGGTAATTAAAGTTATAAATGTGATAGAATAATTTTATTAGGTATCCATAGCAACACTACAGTTAACATATAATAATTAAGTTTCTTTTAGCACTGTTTTATTTATTTGTTTAAAAATACATGTACGTACATCTATGTATGCTTAAACATATTGTACCAGAATAAATTTTACTTGCTATTTGTTTTGATTTCAATAATTTTACTTCAGTTCGGTAATTTCATATTTTGGTTGTTTTCAGTTTAAGGCTTTAAATTCAAAATCTATGTGAATATCTCTAATGTAGTTAAATGTATGTATGTAAGTGTGTGAGAACATTATGAAGATGAGGGTTTTTATGAATGACATACCTTTAGTTATTATTATTGTAAGTGTTGGACAACATTCTCAGAATAGTTGGTTGACAGTTTGTATACACACAGCAGTAAGAACTAGGTCAGATGGATCGGCAGATAGTACGCCAACTTACTACTACATCAACATTCTTTCTCACTTAAGATATTAGTACATTGAAATATGAAATTATGCAAAGGTTGTGTTTAAAAAGGCACAATTAAATGCACAGCAAAGATGTTTTTGTTTGATTTGATATTATTTCAAAGTTATTTTGTTTAATATTGTACTAGATACTTGTGAATGATGTTGCATATTTATTGTATAATGTTGTATATGAGTGACATATGTACATACCGGTACTTCTCCCTTTGTTGTACAGGTATGCATACTTAACCTGTTAACCTGTTTGTGTGAAGATTTCTATAAGATATGAGAGTTGAATCAAACCATATACATGTAGTCTCTAATTACATTTACCTTTAATACATTTCCTTTACCTTTGTAGCATTGATTTTGATAAGTTCATTATAAACTTTGCTCTCGTTTCAAAGAAATGTCTTTGTTTTCAGTTGAGTTTTATGATGAAGATTTTGAGAATTTCTCACCCAACACATTTACTAGACGTCAGTGCAGAACATCATACTATCCCATTCAACCTATGTATATGTATGTGTGGATTATTTGTGTTAAATATCTAAAATGCTTTTGTTCTATTGCCCCTGTGTCTCTTTTTTCCTGAGTTTATATTTTTTTGTTTCATCCATTACTCCAGCAGTTAATAAATGTTGTAGATTATAATACATATTTTGTACTTCTTTTGTCCCCAAAAAAATAAAGTCGTTTTTTTATTGCATATCTTTATGTCATAGTTTCGGGGAGTAGTTGTCTCCCTTTGACTTGCCTATTTTCTGCAGGTTTCATATTCAACATGTTACAACATTGTGTGGTCATAGTTAAAGTGAAAACTTCTTTCACACACTAGAAGTCATATTTAAGTGACAATATATTGTACATATTATAGAACTTAATCTAGAAGAAGTAAACAATTTCATAGAAACAGTGGATAATACTTATGCTGGCAGGACTGGATGAAACAAGTTCTTTATTGAGATACGAAGCATGTTCTGTGTTATATGAGATGGTTTGTGTTGTATTATCAGTTGATCATATTTCCTGTTTATTATTCTAAGTTAATCAACATTGATCTAACTTGACTGGATGATTACAAGCTTAGCTCACTTCCCTTTGTGATTCACATTCATAGAGAGAGCACAAGAGCAAAATCTTCTTTTATGAATTAAAGGACTTAATTTTGAAACACAAAACATATGAATAGTTTTTGAAGTGATATGGAGAATTCTCCAAATTACAAAACTTGAAGTAAAATCTAATGTTCATTGTTGAACGATATAATACTATCCTATCCAAAATCTGACAGATATACACACAAGTAAACAATTAAACAGGAGTATTGTTACAAAACCATACAGTCAAGCTGTGATTATTTCTGGCTTAGTTCTGGCAACCCTTTTCAAAATTTCCATGTGTAAATTATGTAATAAATGTAAATTTTGTGTCCAATGTCATGATCATCTTACGTTTCATTTCGCCATGTGCGTACAGTAGTGCATGTATTTTATGTTTTATAATGATTTAAATTTCATGTATTCTACATACATACAATGTTCATTGTACATATTTATTTCTTGCTTTGGTACGTTGACATCATGTGTATACAGTAGGACATTTGCTATTTTGTCATATCATAAAATGACTTATGTGATGTCAGCAATAACAGTCAAATAATGTCACGAAAATGAATGTTTTCTCAACATATTTCAATTGCAAATATTGATAATTTTTGTATACTTTTAACTGAAAAATCATGAAATGTTAAGTAACATTGTATAAAGAATTAAAGACATGTTTCATTGTATAAGGCATTCATGAAATTCATTCAGTTAACTTGTATTCAAACCTTTGTTTCACATATGAAATGGGAATGAATGAAAAATCTTTTAGATTTTACATTTTACTTTGTCATTTGTAATGCCTCATAGTTAAATTATAGTAATTTTACTTATTTACATCTTAAATCACTTATTGTAATTTATATTCAATCTGCTCCACTCCAAGTTTTGATGTATTAGACTAATAAGTGTTATATTCTAATCTGTTCACATAAAGCTTTTCAAAATACATGCTTAATATTCATAATTTTCTTTAAAATGAAAAATGCTTAATTTAAACAAGACACATTATATTTGATTATATTTTTGGATATTTTTAATGGAAAATGCTTAATTTAGATAAGACACATTTTATTTGATTATATTTTTGACATCTTTTAACAGTTGATAGCCAAAGATGTGACATGTTATCACTCATTAACGGTAAATTAGGATTGATGTTAATAGTTTGTTTCATTTACATATTAGGCATATGATAGGAATTTCTCTGCTTGCTTATGTTGAAACATGCCATTGGGATTCATTTATAATATGTACACATTATTCATTTATTACTGAGATCAAATCTGAAATTCAGTGTTTCATTGGCAGAGTAAATTCTTATCATACTGTAAATCCAGTTGATGTTAAGGTTTAAAATGGGTTCACTTCTTTTGATTAACTTGTTAATTTTATTTTAACTACTTTTTGTTCACATTATTTTTTACTAAATATCAGTTGTTCTCAAATTACTTATATTATAGTTTTTAGCTGCCCTTTAGCAAAGCTCATTTAAGCTATTCTGATCTTTGGTCTGTTGTCTGTAAACTCTTTTGTTATCCCATCTCCTCAGAAACGGTAAGAGGTACAATGCATGGACAAAGAACCTTCTCCCAATGACATCTAGTTGTGAATAAGCGAAACATGTGTCGGTTGAAAAATCCAAAATGGCCGACCTGGTGGCAATATTAAAAATCTTGTTATTGAATTTCATAGGAATATGCATGGGGTTTTCAACATTTATAAAACTCATCTGTACTTGAAAAATTATACATACGAAAATTCTAAATATGAAAAAAGATTTTTTAGTGGGTCAACAGCATCCATCCTTTTAGATGTGTATGTTTAGATGTTTATGATAATTTTGCATGTATGAATAATATCATCTCACTCACACATCTCCATTGTGAATGTAAAACATTGTATATTTACAGTATACCTATTTGTGCCTATCTTTGCCTTTTGTTGTCCCCACCTGAACACATCATCAGCACAGCTAGGTATATATACCTGATATAGTAACTATTCAGCATCATGTATATCTCACCTGTAACCTTCTCACTAGCCTGTAACATTCCTTACCTGTCATATATACTGTGTAACAGATTGACTCACATGATACTTGTTAACAGATGTACAGTATATGCAAGATTATATTAGATTGATCAGATTTTGTTCAGACAATACAACAATAGTTTAATGTTGATAATGTTAATATTACATAAGACGTCATTATATCTGTTCTGTGTTGTCTATTGTGAAAAGTCTAATGTGATGATTTGTGTCATAAAGATCTAAATAACCAAGTGATCTATAATTATCAGGCAAAAATGGATACTTTTGAAAAAAAAATTGAAATATATTAAATGTTTTTTTTTTTTTTAAAATTTGTTCTTGCCCCAAATTGTTATTGTTATCTTAAACTCATTTCGTTTTTTAAAACAAAAAATTATGTAAATAGATTTCTACTGTAACTTATATATATATGTATCACACATTAAAGAAGGAAGATTTAACTAATGCCTGCTCTAACTGCATGATATCAAAACATTCCAGTTCTATACAGATTTCATCTTGCACAAGCCAAGTTATGTTACTTTATTCACTGATACGATGAACAAAGTGGTTTGTATACATTGGATAGCGAAGATGTACAGCTTTATATTTCGTAAAGTTCAAATGTATGTCTTAACTAAAAACAATATAATGCTGAAAGTTCCCAATCTTGGTAAGAAAAAAATACAAGAATAGGGACATTGTTTTGACAAATGGCTGCTATTACTATTAATAAATTTAGACTTGAAATATATTATACACAATATGGATGCATGCCTGATGTAGCGCAGCAATTTTAATGTTTAATATTCCTATCAATAGTCATTAGTGTATTATCATGAATGGCATATAGAAGAGTAGAGATATCTACATAAAATACTATGGTTACATGTTTGACTTCATCTTGATTAAAACATACCAAGAAAACATTTGTGTTACAGTTAAGATGTTAGTATACTCTATTCACCATCTTATTTCAAAGATTGCTTTATATTATCATCTAGCGTACATATTAGAGACAAGTTTCTGTTGAAGGGTGTATAAATCACATGTATGTTGTTGTCTACAATGCTTTCGTCAGAATTGTTGGTTGTGTTTTGTGGATAAGGGGAGATAACTCTCCTCTCACATATTGCATTTTAGAAAGTGATAATTTTTGTTGCATTTCTTCAGTGAAATATAAAAACACAGGAAACTTTTGCTATTTATCAAAAACATCAAAAACTTTTTCGTAGAATTTTTATTGTTATTTTCTGCAAGTCTAAATAATGTATAATCACAGCTAGACAACTTTTGCTACATATTTAAAATGTTGAAAACTTGTTTTTAGAATATTCTTATTTTTTTGCAGCAAGTCCAGCCAATGACGAATTAGAGTTCGTGAAAATTTACAAAACATCATCAAGAGCATCTGGAGTTGACAACCCTGCTGCTTCCTCCTCATCGCGGGCGGGAACAAGTCGAGCTGGTGGATTTTATCGCGATAACAACAGTGTGTTTGACGATACAAATAATGACTACGGTGTACCCTCTCGAGAACACCCACCAAGCTATGAAACGAGCATGAGAGATGGAACTGTCCAATATTATGCATCTGACCGACAAAGTGTTCGAAGCTTGAGGAGCAATCGCAGCAAGGCAAGCAACAAATCAAAATCACACAACCGCAATCATGTGAATGATGAAGGACCAAAGGACTTACCATGGGTACAAATTGCCCCATCATCCTCATCAAGTCAAGTGGACGCGCCGTTCCGGCATTACCCTTGAAATGTCATTGTCTCATTCTAGTTTTATAGCTTCACTGGGGCAGTCTTGCGTTTTCATTGCTGATTCTGAGGCCATCTTGTATGTCGAACAAAAGATTAAAACATGTCTGTGCTTATTGTGATTCGTAAATGTGAATTTTATTGAAACTACAATTGATGCATATTCATTGATACTTAAGTGTGCGGTTAAATTGTTTGATTTTAATTTTCTGACTAACTTCACTGACAGTGATTAAGGCTGATAAGTTTATCTATCAGGAACTTGTGTAAAAGGCAACATTGAAAACAGAAATTGTCATCTTTGACTTTTATCGTAAGAGAGATCACATGATTTTGTGTGCATAAAGGATATCCAGATTTAACAGAATTTAATTAAATTCACTGTGGAGGGTTAAAATAAGTTAATTAATAGCTGATAGTCACAGACTGAATATATATATATATATATGTCATTGTTTCATATATTTTTATCAACTAGTGATATTTTGAGGACTGATTGGCACTTTATTTTAAGAGTTTAACTGACACGAAAAGACAAATATTAATTAACCTTAGACATGTTAGATGTTTACAAGAAGTGTTACCTTTGCCAAAAACTACAGAAATATATAATGACTCGGTGTATGCAAGTTTGTACACTCTTTAGGCCATTGTTGTGTAATTATTCTTAAACTGAATGTTATCAAATTGACCTATCATAATAATTGACAATACTTGAGTCAGTTTGATAACCAAATTGTATTCACTTAAATTTTCTTAAATAGGCTGAAAGTTAAGGACATACTGTATGAAGTATAAATGATAATCAACATTAAATGTATAATACTTACAGATATAGGCCTGACAGTCTTGCTTCTATAATAGCTATAACCTGTCATGTTTAAATTCATGTTTTACATGAATACTTTTATTCTTAAGTTCAAATTGTTCCAATGAAAGAATACAGCTGTCAATGACTGCATTCTCTATTATAACATGTATAGAACATGACATGTTTGATAAATCAATGACACGTCTTACACTTTATTTCTCTATATAAAACTGCATATTAAAAGATTATAATTCTTCATTTGGAAGCACAATCAAAATTTATTTTATTTGGAGATGTTGTACAGCAATAATTTAGCAGTCTTTTTCCTAAAGATAAAACAGATAAAAAGTCATTAATGTTACAGATGGTGGAATGTCCGTCTGTCTGTCTGTCTGTTGCTTGATAACTTAAAAACGAATGGTACCACAAAGCTCAAACTTGGTGTGTGGGTTGCCCTAGGGAAAGCACAGAACCCTATTGATTTTGGGTGTGGTCTGCCAAAGGTCAAAGTCACCATTTGACTTAATTTAAATTTTCACTATATATATGATATATATATATGTATTATTATTCTAATACTATGTAGTACATGTATGTGTTCATATATGTGTGCCTGGAGCTCTTTGTGTTTTGTATACATGTACATGGATGTATTGTACTTGTGTGATTATTATCTGTGTTATCAAAATGACCCTGGATGTATTTGATTTTGAGATATGAAATATGTAAATTTGTAATTAAAAGGAAGTGATTGGATTGAGACAGTAGATATTACAGTTTTACATAATGTATTCTTTGTCAGTAAAATGTTTGACATCTGACCAGGTTATCACAGTTTTACATGTATTCTTTGTCAGTAAAATGTTTGACATCTGACCAGGTTATGTCAGTAAACAGCTGATCGGGTTATATGTCCCTTCAGATGTTGATAGAGACTTTTATACATATTACACGAAGCTTTTATGTGTCAGCTTTAACTGTCTGTTTCACAGATTTGTGTTAAATCTTTGTATGCAGCTTTAAGTTTGTATTGAACAGTAAAGACAGCAGTCACAGATAGACTGGTTCAATTCCTTTGATTTACTGCTCTGTGCTCTGCTAGTGGAGAGGGGTGAACAAAAGGAGAGAACCAGTCTACAGTCACTGTTTGACTATAGTGCTTTAGAAGTTATTATAACATCTACCAAGTGGAATCTACAGGTTTTGCGCTTTAATAACAATTTATTTCTTGGTGATCATAGAAGATTTTTTAAATGATTTTTGTATTTTACGAAACAACAGAATACTAAACACTACCATGATATTCTGAGTGAATTTTTATCCAGTAAGTAATCTGACAGCTTTATATAATATACATTGTATGATCTGCAAGTGAACTGTAACAATTTATATTATTCATCTTATTTGAAAAATTTGATATAAAATTTGTTTAGATCTGCAGTTACACATTTGTCATTTAATGACGATTTTGAATTTCTTTATTGATATCAAACTAGTTTAAATCCTTTTGGATATTAAGATGATTTGTGAAGTCAATTATTGAAATAAAGCAAGGTGGTGTGTACAAATTTCAAAATCATGTTCATGGTCAAAATAATTTCATTTATGTTCAGTAGTAGATATGTTTATCTTTATTGTTCTCTAAAGCCTCAAGAAGTACAAACAAGTATGAGGACTTTAATTTATTACATTGAGGGTTAATATTATGGTATTTATTTTAGTGCTCTGTAGAGATAAGCATGCCTAATTTAGATAACACCTGATTATCTTGTGTGCTTAAAATTAAACTGAGGGGATCTCCCCAGTCTATCAGAGGGAATCATTCCAGTCCATCTTATTGTTTTCTAATCATTAAACTGAGGGAATAGCTCCAGTCTATCATATTATTTTTTATCAAAAACAGAGGGAGTAGCTCCACCAGTCTATCATATTATTTTATATAATAAATGGAGGGAGTCTGCCTAACAATTAAACTGAGGGAGTCACTCCGGTCTATCTTATTATGTTCATTAAACTAAAGTGAGTATGATGTCACTCATACTATATAAGAGATGACATCTCAACATTGACAAAGGTCACAATTAAAAGAAACAATAATATTTAATTGATTTCTTGGCCATCTGTGTTGTTGTTGTATGTTTTTAATGGGAACCTTTTGTGTACAATATATATTAAAATTCTCACCATAAAATCATGAAAAGGGATATTTTTCTGGTTTAACTTTCTTAAATATGTATGGAAGTTTGAAAGCTAATTAGAGTGTGATCTTTACCATGAATTTTGAATATGTTTGTTATCTCCCCTGTATAGAGTACCGACTAGACTGGTTCTCTCCTTTGTTCACTCCTCTCTGCCAGTGCTGCGCTCTGCTATACAATATATTAGTAGCAGAATGCAGAGCAATCAGCAAAACTCGGTCAATTCTGTACCTAACATCATACCTCGGCTGTATTAGGGAAAGTGATATGCAGGAACGCCTTACAATTCTTCCCCGGGAACAGACACTCTCACTACGTATGTAGAAAACAGCAGTAGATTTAGACTTTCTATGTCACTGAGCTGTAGGCCTACTCATCAGACAATTATTCAAACCAAACATACCCAACATTTCTGTGTATGCATCATTTTAAAAGCTACATTGTTGAAACCATCCAGATTTTTGTGGGAGCAGCCATTTTGAATGTAATGCATTAGCCATATGGCTGCTCACGTAATACAGCCGAGGTTAGAATAAGAGTAAGCACAGAGTTGAGAATTAAAGGGAGAGAACCAGTCTAGAATTTCAACATACATGTGTGCATGTATAACTAACATATGCTGGGTAGATCACTCTTGTTTAGCAATCTAGTATTTGTTTCTCACTGTATTTGTTCACAGATTGTCATTATATACCCTGTATGTATATTGGATAGCTTTTTGTTAAGATCATCATTATTAATTTATTGATCATTCATGTATCCAGTAAGGATATTATGAATACAATGTTCTGTTGGATCTCAAATCATTTCACACTTCACATATGAAACGTATGTTGAGTTTAATATGTAAATATGTTGTGGAATATACATGTAAATTATACAGTACATTCATTTTAGTTCACATGTTAATGCATATCTGTACATTGTACTGTCATGTTGCAATCATTAGTGCAAATTAAAGAATTAAAACATTATTTTCCAAAAAAAGGAAATAAATTTTGCAAAGTGAAAAATTGTGTTGCATTAATATGTAAAGGCCCTTCTTTGAAGGATATGCTATAGTATGGTATTGTTTGTCTGTTGACTGTTTGTTTATTTAATTAGGGCTTTACCTCACTTCCAAAGTATTTCACCGATATCATGACAAAAGACCACAGGAGAAAAACCAAACTTTGGCCAGGAAGAGAAGCGGTGACAGGAACGGGAAATCAAAGCAATAGGGATAGTTCAGAGAGAAGGATGAGCCCTTGCAACAGTGTTTCCACTTAATATTCTATCCACCTTTACATGGGGATTTTTATCATGCCAGGGGGTTTAAAATCCCTATACAGCGTTCCTTCTGAAAGGACGTGCTGATCTCTATCTGGCCTCTACCTTTCAACGATGTGAACCTGTCTAACTTTTGTGACCCTACCAGAAACACAAGTTCTTATCAATATAGTTATCCAGGTCATCGAGACACCTAAACCTCCCTACCCCTATAAGGTGTCAAGCACAGAGAAGTTGTCTGTTCACTTTAATGGTAGGTTTTAGGTAATTTTTCTGGGGCCCTTTTGAAAGCATATATTATAGTATGCCGTTTGTTTGTCTCTTGACTTTAAGTGTTCAGAATTTGTGTAATCAAGAACACAAACAGTTTTAATGGATTCCTTTGAAACTTTGCGCAGCTTTTCAAGGCATATTGAAGATTAGCACCTTAAATTGTTGAAAAGTTTCATTATTTTTCACCATTTATGTTCTGAGGGGATTCAAGTTTTTGTTATTAAGAACAATACAAGTTTTCACCAGGTGAGCTAAACCTTTAAAAATTATCCTATAATTGTAGACTGTTAAAGTTTAGTTTTATTAGGTCACACTAGTCATTCAGGTTATGGTACCTGTTGTGATTGCCTTTCATCTGTCATTGTGCTATCTTCAAACAATCACATTTTCAACTTCTCAGAAACTGTTTGTGAGATATTGATGAAACTTGGTGTTAATCATCAGCCGGTAGTGGGGATCAGAATCTATACTCAAGAAGGGGTCGACTCCCATGGGGGCAGAGGGGAAGGGGTCATTGAGTGCAAAACCTTCAAAAACACCTCTGAAACTTACAGGTGGATTTTAGCCAACATATCATAAATGGATCAGGTTCAGAATTTATACTCAAAAAGGGGCTGACCCTCAGGGGGGCACATAGGGGGTCACTAAGTTCAAAACTTTAAGCAATCATAAATCGACTTCTCAGAAACTAAAAATTTGGTAATAAACATCATCCTATGGTTGGGATCATAGTTTTTACTCAAGAAGGGACTCCTCGGGGGCTGAGGGACAGCAATAAAGGGTCACTTTAAAGAGTTCTCTACTTCCAGATATGCTAGAACATAACTACAATCTTCTTATATAAACTTTTACATTTTCCATTCCTAAAAACAATTTGACCAACATCAACCAAACTAGGTAAGAAGCATACTTGAGGCAAGGGACATGAACCTGCCTTACCCCAAGGATCATATCTTGAACAAACCATTACTACAGATGCAAGCATTAAAGCGGTAATATTCTTCCAGTTTACTATTTTTTGGAAACTTGAGGAACACAAGTAATTAATACCAGTAATTCTTTTCTCATGAGAAAGTGTGCTACTGCTTTGCCAACCGGCAAAGGATAGAGATATCAGAGTAAAATGTTATATTGTCGATTTATCACATTTTTTACTGGAAGTAAATATATGGCAGATAGTCATGCCCCTTATTCCGAAGACCCTGTCGTGAACTTTATGACCAGCTTTACAGAGCATGCGTAAGCTCACTTGATAAAACAAATGTCCTACAACAACAATAACGAATCGCGGTCGAAAGCCAACACTTA
>JAUMGZ010165335.1:0-15707 GCA_032359645.1 Pododesmus macrochisma
CTCATGCGGGAAGTGGGAAGGTTGATGCCTCATTAACCGGTTTAACCACACCGCCTGGTTTCGTGCTGGGTGACCGTTCTAAGTCGGTCCGCATGGATTACTGGTCTTGATGATTGTTGTGATGGCGATTTAATTAATCACATTCCTGTGCTTCATTGTTTGACGCAGTTATTGTTGTTTGTTTGTCAATGTCTCTCGTTCTGTTGATCCTATTCATAATGTTTTTTCATAATTAGATTATCATGATGGAACCAAACACTTTTTAATAGCATGTTAATTATTCTGATATTTTATAACACAAACCTAAGACGAGAAACCGCTCAAGGGTCTCAGATATTACCCTGACTTATAGTGCCTTGCGTGACTTCTTTTTTAAAATGCAATTCCATATGCCAACTAAGAATACAAAGTTGTATTTTTTACTAGATGCGTAAAATCAAAATCTGAGATCTTCGAACAAACTTCCTACAAACAAACCAGATCGCAATGGAAAAGTAGTTTCTAAAGAGTATATTTAATACACATCTTGAGCGTGTGTATATGTATAACCGGATCTTCTGACGCTTTTTGCATATCTCATACAAGATGGGCGAGGAACAAAATTGGCACATCTGATCTTTATATTGTTGTTTAACTTGTCATACCACAACCTTCTTACCCCGCCTATGTAATTTGTGGCAATGTCCATGGCTTCTAGACTGATTACAACATGGTGCGTGTTCCCATCCACGAGTAGAACAGTTAGTTACTAACGATAACACGAGGGAATATAGACGGAGAGAAGCTGATTTATTAAAGTCTCATTGTACAGTCACCATAGTACATCAAATATTACAGTAAAAGATATACACGTGTCATTTTTGTAGGAGTTACAAGCGATTTAAATCAGACAAGAGAGATTTTATAAATGTAGGTTTTTTTTTTAAATCTTTAATAACGAAACATGCAACTTCAGAAGTCATTTTATTTCTCATAATAATAATATTGTCATTATTAAATATTGATCTTCCAGCAACCAATGGTAGAAATATGAATATATAGAACGCCCCGCCCGTCATAATTTCTCACAATTCATTATGAGAAATTAAATGAAATGACTTATGAACATATGACAGCAAAAACAAATTGCAAGTTTTAATTTTGAATAATTGTATAGTATGCAAATATTTACCACTTATAACTCATAACATCATCAACTCGTAATAGTACCTGAAATCTCTATATTCTCGGAGAGTTACAAAATGTTATGTTGTACAAGAAGGAAATACTGAAAACCAAGGCGATATCCAAAAGCCGTAAGTCCATGCATGGACATGGACAAATAAAGGAAAACGTGGGCCGCACACAGAAAAAGGAACCACAAAACCAATTATTAATTAAAAGGGAAACATCACGAACTTCTATTTAAAACTAGAAGCGAAATCAGGTGATCGTGATTGAGTAAGCGTTTCCTGCTTGACATGTGTCATCCGCCGCGATGTTTCTGACAACACGGCCTTTCAATAATAAAAAAGAAACATAATGTCACCTTTAGAAACTGTCACTAATATCGTGACGAAGAGTAAAGTGGACAAGATCATCGTCTGTAGGAGGTTACACTCATGTTCAAACCTGTAAACAGTTAATTAAAACATGCATTATGTATACGAACTATATAGACTAATATATGTATGTCTGTGTGGTGCATATACATGCGAGTACTCCAACCACCAAATACATGTAACCTAAACATAAAAAAACACTTCTTGAACGAAGATTCTGTTGGCTAACAACCAATTATTATACAATTAACAGTCTATCATATATAACCTTAATCTCTGTTTTAAGATTTCATACCACTGACTGACACTAAGTCAGAATATCTTGAACGAAAAACGGAGAACACCCCTGGCAAACAATCAGCACCGACTCTCGTAAAACAAGGTTAATTGATAACCTGTGTTACTCACAGTATAACATTATTGCTCAGCAACTGTTGGCACTCTGTTTACAGCCACCAATCAGGAATAGTACGTTCCAAAAACGAAGAAAGGACGATTCCATGATGCTTATCTGGCGTGGTTGGGGTTCAACCTAATTATAATTCTAAGAGTTGTATGTGATGATATGTAAAGGGTGTAGAAGAGGTTGACGAACTCCATTACAAGTTATCTGTTTCTAGTCTGTCTGTACGCACATATCAATACTGCAACACTCTCTCAATATCTCCGTAATACATAAATCGTAGATAAACAAAAACTCGTGTTTTGACAGGGATAATATGGTGTATATATTATTACATCCAATAAGCTATAGTTTATTTAGTACAGTGACGCTTGTTTACATTCAAGACGTTAACTTTTTCAAGAAATCATACCTAGCTTCCCCTCGTCATCATCATAGAGGCCAGTTTGTTTCTTCAATAATTCATAATTATAATGAGATACAAAAAAGTTTATTTTCTGTCAAAATATATAACGAATTATACGTTTACCATATAAAACATTTTCACAAGTCTTCGAATTTTTGTTTAATTTATCGTTTTGGGCAATTTTACTTATTATAAGGATTAAATTGTATACAGAATTCGTAAGCATGACATATGTCAAGTTAAAATTATATTATATTTGAGAAGGTTTTGCAGGAAGTCACGTATAAAATAAATGACGTAATTAAAGACTCGTTTAATGGCATACTTAGATGATAAGGCAAGTCAGTCGCGAGGAAAGCAGGCGTTAATGTTTCGACACGTGACCTTGACATTTGATAATGTTTGTTTATCTACGAGAAAGTTCATTATCATTTGTAAATAGTTGCTTGCTGCTACATTCCATACTGCATTATGCAGCAGGTTTTGAAGGCATTGGGTGCTTTTTAGAATTACGACTGACTTCAACTCTAGTACTGTAATTTAAAAGAAAATTTATTGCTGAAAAGAAACTTTCGTTACATATTATGGTGAGTTCGCCTTCGGCCTTTCAAGGTTGCTTGATTAATTCTGTTTGTCTCTTGATGTGATGTTTTATATAGAATATAATATACACACGAACACAAATTTTCTCCTATTCTATTTTACTCATTAAGTACCAGGGAGATTTATAATACTTCCCTATGATGTCCCTGTTAAATGTTAAGACTTAGTAAAACATACAATACAAAGCTCTTGAAAGTCAGTTTGGTGAATATGGTGAATGTAATTGCGATGCGTTGAGTATGTAAACCTCGTTCGTTAACTGCTCTATTAAAATACAACCGTTATCTTTTCAATTAAGAAGCTTTGTAATTAAAATAAATATAATACATGTTTACAGGGCAACAATTTGTTTTACTGTGGGTAATATTGAGTTGTGACCTTGGTCATTGTTTATATAGTGTTATTGGGGTTGATCACGAGTCTTTCTTGCCTCCACTACCTTTATTTGTCTAATCCTGTCAATTCCAAATTCATTTCTTTTTCAAGAGCGTTCATCGATAGTTGTGGCGTATGTAGATTTAGAATTTTATATTTATTGATGGTCAATCTCAGTTTCAGAATAAAACTTTTCAGAGCCTGGCGTACTGAATATTGAAAGTATGTTTTTACACAGGTTGTTCGTCTGTTTTAAATGATATATATATATATATAATATTCGTATCCTTTTTCGGCTTTCAAATTTGTATTTTAACCAGCTGCTGATGGTCTTGCCCCTAAAGTGATTGTCTCCCACTAGAACTTTGCTCCCGAACACTTGCGAAATCGAACCTACCTAAAAGCAATCTGTGTATAAAAGGCATTACGGCATTTTGTTCCATTGCCCGTAATGCATTCCTAGTCATTTGTGAGTTCTTGCCCAAATTGGATACGGTTTATACTTACCTCAGTTCTAAATTGTTTGGTTTGCCTTATTGACATTTTGGTTCTTGTGCTAAATATCAGGTCACGTTGGTACTATTTTTTATATTCATTAAATAGCAACATATCACATATTACCAGCCCTATATCTAATTTCATTATTGTCATACGTGTTCATTAGTCCTTACACATGTGTTAAGTGTATTCAATAACCGTCATTTTAGAATGAAACGTACGATTTTAGTATTAATAATCATATTCAAAGATTAGCGAATTTTATCTTTTCTGTTTTCAGAACCACGATGTCACTACAAACAAAGGTACACGACCCGTTGTTCCACTTTGAAACGCACTTTCCAGAGCGTCTGTCGAGACTGCATCTATCTCCAGATTTCGGTTCGTCGTCACCAGTCAGACGTGGTAAACGCTCAAGAGCAAGCAGACAGGGCATACGGTACAAGACGCAGCCAATAACCTTTGATGAAATCACAGAAGTAGACGAGGATAGCACTCCCGCAGAGGAAAACAATAAAGATCAATTCCAGCAGCTACAAGCCTTCTCTCGTTCGATGGATGGATTAATTCCAAAAGTGTCCTCCCCAGGCAAAACCCTAACAGGGAACGAAGGTGTAACGAGTTTAGCAAGACCAGCGTCTATTAGCGAGGTGCCCATCGATATGAACAATAAGGAAAACACAAACGCTCAAAATCGTTTGCATGAATGTAGCCAACATGGCGACTCTGAAAATAGTTATAATAATAACAATACTTGTAATGATGAAAAAGGTGACGCTTCAGACGTGAGGGGTGCCGTCCCACACGGCCTGTCAGCACTGCCCCCTACTGGATTAAGATCATCAACCGATAGTCGACAAAAGAAGATGACGGCGAAGGCTAAAAGGCGACAAATGTTGGAAAAAGGCAAAGATGATGCAAAAGAGTCGTGAATGGGCCGCTGATATATATTTTGTTAATTGATGTAGATTGAGGCCTTATTTAATTTATGAAATTGTTTATAGCATATTGAAAACAGTGGATAAAATTATTTTTGTTGTGCGCCTTTGCTCCATAAGGTTAGATCTCGATGTAGTAACTGCATGGGATAGAATCGTCTTTCGCAGCTGGGTAAGTTAAGGGGAGTCCAGTGTTTTAGTAGTAACGAAATGAACGTTTGATTTAGCGTTGCATTGTTCAATCTCTTGGTAAGAGAATTTAGTAATGTATCAATTTGTTTTGAAACCAACTTACCATATTGTTACTGAGTGTTGTTGTCTTCCAATGTTGTCCATCATATCCGAAATAAGTGTCCTTTGAATCAACTTCAGTTTATAAACTTACAAGTTGTTATTGTACATATCTAACTTTGTGAGGTTTAATATTATTTAATAAATAAAATACCAAAATAGTTATGAACAATTAAATCATCGTCGTTTTAACATGCAGTAAGCTAATTATAAGTCATTAACGTTAGCACCCTACTCGCTATTTTATTACTTCTCTTGATACCATTCAGACCGACCAATTTTAATTTCAAGTGTTCCATACGAATAACAACGATGCGTGTTCACTTGGTTCTACAAGGTTTTCATGTGAAGTATCGTAAAAAGAATTACGGAATGTTTTTATTTCGCCCTCTCAATAGTGAACACTGCGATTGCCATTGAAATATTTATTTAAATACATATTTATAGGTTCTTTAGATGTGGAATAGATGTGAGTGATAAGTGGATTTTGTTACAAAGATTGATATGAAATATTAGAAAACAATGTATGGACATGTGTGAACGTTGGCATGTTACTTTGGCATGTAACTGTATGTAGTAAGCTGCTTAATGTAGTGGAGCACAGCCCTGGCGGAGGGACGTGGACTAAACAACAGAGTCGGAGCAAAAAATTATCGCATCGTACACATCGTCACAGACAGGACATTTATTCATTTGTTTACAGCAAGGAATCTAAAAAGCACTGCCAATTTTCATCCAATCAATATAAATTTTAGTGGCGAAGGGGAGGCTACTCTAACAATATTTGCAGTTATGATTAACATCGTTTCATTTTGCTCTATATAACGTATGACAAGGATAGTAACAGTGTATATTATGTTTATTTAATGTGTTTATTCTATTTCAAGGAAGTGAACGTGCATTAAATAAACAACAACGACTCATAATCAGTTAAGAATTATTTAATTATTGAATATTACTAGGTTCAACTTCATGGCAAGGAATGTATATATATGGCGTTGCACTTGAGAAACAGTTACAATCCCATCCAAATGACCCTAGTAATATTCAATCCATACATTTTTATTATTCATTTGCGGAATAATTTGGATTTGTGCAATTCTTAACTGAAATTCGGTTGAATTACAATGAGTACATCGTTTGGATACATTGATTGAGCGGCCTTTGACTTGATTAGAGATAACAGTCCGTTATTACATAATAACAAATTATGTAAATGTTTAAAGCGTTTTGGCCAAAGTAATGAGATAACAAGAATTCGGCAGCATGTGCATCAAAAAGTTATCGATTTGTTTAAAATTTCATCATGTGTAATAAGTAAAAACAACCAAAGTCAAATAGTCATACGCCTGGGGCTTGTTGACATCAGGTGATTTACTTGAGTTCATGAGGAAATGAACACTGTATTAATTAGTAGAATCATTTAGAACCAATTTGGAATAAATAGAAATATTCTAAATACATTTCTTTAGATGTGACTAAAAATCACTTAAATTTTCAATAATTGTTGTGAAAGTACCACATTTCTACATCAGTGACTTACACAATCAAGTTTAGTTGTAAAACTTATGAATAACTAGTAACATAAAACTAGTTTGATAAGAAACTAAAATTTATAAGATTGTGTTTAGATTTATCAACAGTTATGGAATAGCGAATAAAAGTTAGAGAATATTGGGCACATACAACCGTATTTCTGTTTCCGCATTTTAAATGATCGTTTGTTGTTGTCATTTGTAAAATTACGTCTATATATTTGTATATTGTTTTTATTTGAATGAACACAAACTTTTTATGTTGTTAGGGAAATGGCCATATTGAATATGACAGTGTTTCGCGTGTACAAAATTACATCACATGATAACTTTTTCTATGCTTTAAGAATTGGTGCCATGCGCGTACTGAAATTTGGTGACATAGAATAGAATGTAAAATATTTTTTATTTGATCTTAAAAAAGAGAAACCAATGTTCAGTTATACAGCATGTAATATGATATTTTTATTGATTATATAAACAAATTGTCCTTTGGATATTCAATAAAATTTGATTACAAATTTATAGTTATGTTGTAATTAAAAAAAAATGGACAAGTATGATAATTAAGTAAAGAGAAATCTCAAAATAAAAGAACATTTATTATTCTGATATATATCTTATCTTCAACATCGCAAAAGCCTCAATCAAGTAACTTATATACCATCAATAATTATGATTTTATTCTGTTGATAGCGTCCAAAATATGTTGGACAAAATGCACCCCGTTCCTCAGGCAGACGTGGATTTGTTTTTGTTTATTTAATTAGGGCTTAACGTCACTTGCAGAGTAATTCACCTATATAACAAAAGACCAAAAGAGAAAAACGGAACGAAACGATAGGACAGGAAATTTATCGGCGACAGGAACGGTAAAACAAAACAATAGGGATAGTCAGAAAGAAAGCAGACGTGGCGTGGACGTCCCATGGAGATAGGGAGCAAGGACATGACATAAAGTATCGTGGGTTATATTCTCACTGAACCATGCACAATTCCGAGTTGTAACACGTCTAATGGTGAAACCCCATTTTTCTACGACTTACTGTTCTGTAGTAGATGCGATTATAAAGTTGTTTGTTTGTTGCTCAACCAACATAATTTTGCTTGTTGGCATGGGGAGTCACTGCGTGAAGATTTTTTGACCACACCACTGACAATTTCTGAGGTAAGTTGTCCGGCGGATGACCAACAATTGACGACGGACGCTGCATAATCAGAATAGCTCAGAAAACTCAAAGTGAGCTAAAGCGTTATTATCAGTGTAACATGATCAAGAATATATGACTGACAGTGTTCAAGAACATTGCATGACATTAACATGCGAGAGAGATGTCAATCCTTTAATATTCACACAAGACATAAGTGTATTATTCTAGAGTGTGGTCGCATTATCGTTATCATACCATTGCCAACGATCGAACGGTTGTTCAATGATACAATGACGACACTGTGGTGCTGTCGTCACTACATCGCCATTGTACCATCGTGGTTTGTAACCCGACTACCACCCTCTTTCGTTTGCTCTGTAGCTTTGATTTACCGAGGTCTTGTCTTTCGAAATTCGTTTTCTCTATAGCGTCCAATAATGACGGCTGTTTCGGAGCTAGACCCGGATTTCTGGAGCAGGGTGTCTCACGCTGGGTATTGTCTCTTGCCTCTTGTATACAATAATATTATATTTATTGGTGGTATGTTTCAGATTGCATGTTTGTACAATATCGTATTTCTGCGTCTACAACGAGAAAATCAGCCACTATACCTAACCGAATTCCATGATATTTTCACAAGTCAGGACTTTGCTGTTCATAAAGATATAGAGTGGCTTTGTAGACCAGCGCAACTTTCTTCTACCATCTATGTTTAAAAAAAATCAGATTAGTTAATTATGTTATGCCCCATAAAGCACGAGCGCCACCTGTGGGGAGATAACCGAACTGGCGAACCCTATTGCATTACGATGACAACACCAGCACTTATAAATTCATGCTGCACTTTTAGATTTAGAAAAAGGTCGAACCTTTAACAGCGTTGTATATTTGTGTTATTATTTTGTTTCATATAGAAAATGTGTTATTAATGGATCGCCTATATAGTCTATTCTTGAAGCGTCTACTTTTATGGTTGGACTTCTTCCAGTGTCACTTTACTTCTGGCAACATGTTAAACCGAACATTGCTGATATCCAATCTGTAAATAAGCTGAACACTTTTACATTTTTGTAAGTGAATTCGCCTAAATTTGAACTTGATATCCGAAATCCTATACGACATTAGCACGGTAATTCGTCCTTAATTTCATTTGCATTTCAATGTCAAAAGTGAATTGGGATCGATGGTTTAAAATGAGCTTGTTTAAACGCATAAACTTCTTTCACAAGAAGGTACTTTTACTATCATAATATTGGAAATTTGTCATATCTGCATCGATAGCAACATCGGTTATATTCAAATGACCTTTTCTGCTGCTTTTACACATTTTCGTTCCATTTATGGTTATAATGTGTCAATGTTTGCTCAACCAGTATCCCTCTTAACAAGAAAACAACTTGACGCAAACGTCAAAGATATCAGGCCGCAAACAATTAAGTTGAGACTTATGAAATATATTAAACAAGAAAACTGACAAAGGCATTCAGGACACTGCGTTAGGTTCATGTGAGTACTATCCATGGCCCTTGAACTTATGACCCCTAAATCTATCTGTCTTCGATTATCTTCTGCTCCAATGTACTTAAAGTTTGAAGTTCGTGTACCTTCGACTGACCACCGAATGGATAACCATTCCTGTTATCAGTAACTATATATATATACCACCAGCGCGGTGACTCAGTGGTTAGGGCGTTCGTTTCGTGCTGGTAGACCTGAGCTAGAGTCGTAGAGGTGTGGGTTCGAGTCATTGTCGCGTCAAAACCTAAGACTAAAAATTAGGCAATCTTCCCGCTCCCTGCTTTTCTGCCTAGGAGGACGACTGGTTACCTCGGTGTCAGGATGTATGTTTGTTTGTTTAATTAGGGCTTAACATCACGTTTAGAATCTCTCACCGATATTGTGACAAAAGACCAAAGGAGAAAAACCAAAAGATAGGACAGGAAGAAAAGCGGCGAGAGGAACGGGAAACAAAAAGAATAGAGAGAGTTCAGAAAGAAGGATGTGCCCATGCTACGGCGTTTCTGCCTACTCTTCTATCGAACTTTCCATGGAGATCCTTATCGTGCCAGGGGGTTAAAAATCCCTGTACACGGTACCGCCAGCTTAGCGTCTCCTCCCGAAAGACGTGTAGATATTTGCTGGCCTTCACCCTTCAACCTGTCAGACTTGGGTGACCCTACCAGAAACACAAGTTCCCGCCAGCATAGCTCTCCAGATCATCGAGACGCGCAAACCTCCCTAACGCGATAAGGTGTCTTAGCACAGGGAAGGTGAGGTACAAGGAAGTAGGATGAACCTATGCAACATCATGACCGCTTACTCTTCTCGAATCTTAAGTTGGGATCTTTGTCGTGTGAGTTGAATTAAAAAAAACTCCTGATTTATGTTTCGTTTCTTGAAAAATTCATTCCTTAGAATAAAACATTGCTGACCCCTGAAGCGTTCGAATTATGTGGATTGATATAGTTTGAATTGTAATTTAATTGATTAGCGCGAAATAAAGCATTTGCCAGATCCCAATTTCTTAAAGAGATTTCATTTCAACCCTCCATGTCATTTTTATTGTCGAACTTGTAACTAGTTCATAGCCAAAAACACAGCCATTTCTGTCTAAAGGGTATACTCACTAAAGCCCCTTAGAAGTAGTCAAAGCAAAATCAAAGTTTCGTCTACAAATGTATATTTCTCTAATCTGTCGTAGGAAGAACAATTATAATGATGTCTCTTAATCGTACCAAGTGGGAGGAGGTTGTCCCAGCACACTTAGCGTCCTCTCCGAAGGATGAATCGATTTGCTCTTTTCTCTACCTCACATCCTGTCTAACTAACGTGACCCCACCAGGAACATAATACCCAAGTCAGATGGACATTTCAAGCATTCGATGTAGTTAATGATACATTTTCTACCTGGTAATGTCACATACACCTACACATTTATTCTCGTACATCGAGATACATCGTTAATAAATTGAATCAATACGTCTCAGCAAGAGAAACTTATCAGCAGTCAAGGTCTAGCTACAACACAACCGTCTTCAATAAACATACACACAGAAAAAGATGCTAGTGCAGAATTGAACGGGAAACATTTCAACTCCATAACTAATTTTGCAACACAACAGATATTGCATAAATGTACAACTTCCGTAACTTGCCACCTTTCATTCACCCATTCAATTTTGGTTTATATGACGACACAAATGGCGAACTTTTTCTCTAGTGTAGTACATTTTTATATAAAAAAAATTTGTTTATTCAAACAACATGATTGTGGTATATAAATGCATCTAGCTATAACCAACTTGACTAAGATGGTGTTTATAGATTAACAAGATGTGTAAAGGGTAAGTTAGCCAGATAGCAGTGTTAAAAGTATATAGTATATCAAATCGTTGACTATATTGTGATCGTGTATCAGAACCAAGACGAACTAATAAGAGCACAGAGGACTGAGCATGTTAAAAAAAATTTGTTACTCCTTAAGAGATGGCCAAAGTATTTAGAAACAGTACGTATACGCAGTGCTACGTCAGCAACGCAGGTCTGTGATCTAGTCATGATATGCCTCTTTAGTGATCTAAAATTCATTTATTAAAATACACGATTTACACATTTTTGAATATAACTCCAACTCACTTGCATAATATTTGGAGCAGCATAATGCGCTCGCACCTGTATTATGTTTCATGTTGCATTTAGTTCCTGTCTTAATTGTATAGTAAATCAAATGAATCCTTACATTGTTTTATATAGGAAAGATCGGGACGTAGTACTTGTATTAGCGTTTAATTGTTCTAAACTTCCCTGTTCTTATTTAGTATTCCATTTTAAGCCGGAACAACGTGTAACGCAGACGACAATTAAGTAATCTCGTGACTTAAGTCGGACATCATTTTCTAGAATAATGTCAAAAGGCTTTTTGACTGAACAAATCTTTCCGTATGATTTACTTGCATGAATACAAAGCATGGAAAATATACGCTACGGTGCATAAACTCTTCTGAAGATAATTATCACCGTTTCATTTAATATCACATAAACTGGAATTGTAATGAGTTTATTGATTCACAAAGGAAGCAACTTATTACTTCGTGTTTCTGTTTAGTCTGCTGATTTCTTGTAATGATGGTTTATTAGATTCTCGTATGCAGTCTCATAAGAAATCTTTTCTAACGAACTATTTAGTTGATCGTTCGAGTTTATCATTACAAAGAATTGATAAATGATTTCAGTGCGACTTCCATCTAGCCTTGGTGCTAAATACAAATTCATATGTTGAAACACGGTTGTTCTTTTATCGTATTCAGAATTTTTAGTAATTTTGTTGTCAATATATCGTGTCGACCGAAGACTAAAAAGAATATGCGTTTCAAGGAAAGTAGGAAAATAAATGTGTCATTAAATTCACAGCCTAGACTTAAGTTGGCACACACGACAGAAACAGGAGGGGGAAAAGAGACAGATTTAAATTAAGAATGATGCAGCTGAAAATGAAAGTGTGTTACTTTTATAGGAACAGTAAAATTAACTTGGATAACTTGTATATTCGTCATGACAGTTTGTCATTACATCATGTCTGTCAAAAATGGATAACAATTTTTTTTAAATTATCCCTAGCCTTATTAAACAAATAAAAAAGATATTGAGTTTACCAAATTTCGTATGGTTCAAAATAAAGCAATGAATTACCTCTCAGAGAAATTGTATCGCAATAATAAACGACAGTATTTCAGGAGAAAAGAGTAAAAATGACAAAGATGGGTAGGCCTAAACAAATCAGATAAATAGCTGAAATGGTAAGAAAAAAGTTTTTTTTGTTGAAAACAGTTAATTTGTTGAAAACAGTTAATTTGTTGAAAACAGTTAATTTGTTGAAAACAGTTAATTTGTTGAAAACAGTTAATTGTTATATAAACTGTTTAATTAAAGACACTCTAGAAATATATGAAAAATGTCTATTGTACTGAAATTATAGTCAAGAATAGTTTAATTACATTAGAAAATTTCAATTTTCACCAGAGAGTGAGAAGTTTTTATATATTAATACATACCGATAGTTGATATAACGGTGACAGAGAAAAACAGCGCCCCAGACCAGGACCACTTGTATTTCGGTCCCCCTTCCTTCCCATAGTCCCCACAAACGCTACCGTCGTACCCAATGGCTATACTGTTGTCTCGGAACGTCTCTAGCAGGACCCGCAGCTGTATGGTCATGACGGATTTGTCCGGGTTGCCTTCGTTTTCCGTAATTACATTCAGCATGTTTGTCAATGTTTTGTTCTCCATTGGATCGTACTCGTCGCGAGAGTCGTAACAGATTTGCTGTTCATTGTTTTTCTCCAAATGTTCGAAAATGAAGCCACCCGCCACACAGTATAGGACCACCATGGCACATAACCCCACGTGGGAGAATAAAAACTTCATGGCCTTCTTGCAGCATCCTTCATCTTTTTCCTCGCCCATTGTTGTATCCGGTGTGTGCTTATTCTATTATTCTTTTGGGCTCACAATTCATAAAAAGGATTAATTTTAACTAAAATACGATCTTCATTCCAGAAATCTTACTTCAATGAAACTCTGAACTTTGAAAACCGTTTCCGCAATGCAAGTTACTATCACATTTCAACACTAAATATGGTTATTGTGGGAAAGATTTTCAAATATCAGGCATCCACATTTATCAAAGGTACACAATTCAGCTTAATATTCACGATTCGTTGCATATATTCGTTGATTGAATTGTTTTCCGTTCGTTGAAAAAATCAAAACCGACGTTGTTGCCTTTCAAATAGTTTCTTCTCAATTATAGCTCAATATTTTCGAACTTTTAAATATTCTTTTGTCGTATTCCTGATGTAAATTATGTAAGTACTCAAACATAAGTTATTAGTTACATCTTCATGTTGGTTTGAACTGATATTGGTATTTCACCGTTCCACTGTTTCACGTGACCGTGTTCCTGAAACGATAGATCTTTTTGTTAGTTTGTATCGTAGATATTGAATAAATTGTACGGTGTCCTTAAAGTGACATAATCAAAACAAACACATTAAAAGTGACATACATAATGTGGTTCAAATTCAATTTCATACTTACCGATTCAATAAGGAGAGCAGTTATAGAGTTCAAAAACAGCCATATGACGGTTTACCATTTCATATTGACAAAATTTGCATTTAAACGGATATTAATTGAACGATAACATTCATTTAGACAAATTAGAAAAGAGACAACAAGAAAATAGTAAAAGTTGACTACATACTTCCTATGCCATTTAGTGATATGTTTTATTATGTATGTAAAAAGGCATCGTAAGATGCAATAACTAATACCTGATCCCATTTTTGTGTGGTATTCAATCTAATTGAAGTTAGACCTGTATATTACGCTCCTCGACGATGGATCTAAGAACACCCCGTTTGAGGTCACCTCATCATGACTTTTGGTCTTAGCCAATCAGCGCATCGCCTTCTTAATCGTCGGTGTAAGCGTATAGTTAAATAAAATGGAATTACACCGACGATTAAGAAGTTTAAAAGATTAACAATGTTTGATGACCGTTCTGTGGTAATTGTGGCTGTGCTCGAGTTGGGCCTTTGTTGCCGGTGAAACGTGAAAAAGTTACCTCCATAGAAAAACTAACTGGGGTAATTTATTCGCGTAGAAATATAACCAGGGTACTCGTAGAAAATTGACCCATAGCCGTTGAAAAAGGACCCGGATTCAAGGTCAAATTTTTACGGAATCCTTTTTTCTTTTAAGAAAGCATATTGAAAACAGTGCCTAAGAAAACGACTTTGCGACATGGTTTACACCATAGTAAAACCTTCCTAAGCGACCATATGTGCACCTGCTTATACAAACCAATTTCTTACGCTTCTCTACGGAGGTCATTTTTTCACGTTACACCAGCTTAGTGTTCTTTGTAAAAATGTTCTATGACTGTCCTTTTATTGCGACTGTGTTAAAGTATGGTCTTTAATGTATGGCAGGCACCATACTTTTAATTTAATGGGTTTTTTACTTATTCTGAGATCACTTTCATTGTACATCTTAGCGAGGTTTTTATCAAAAGTATAAAACAGCATATCAAAATATCCCCAATTAAAAACAAAAACCGCCACGAACAAGTGTGCGTTCCTCATTGTCTGCCGTACATGTGATGCCTCACAGGTTAGCACGTTGGACATTAGTTCGCAGCTAATAACAAAATGAAGTATTGGAATATTGAGTAAGTAGAGTTACAAACAGCTGAAATAAACAAAACCTTTGGAAATTGCATTGATACTTATGCAAACAACCCATTAAATAGAATTTTAAGTTTTGTTAAAATCAATAATATCGTGGCCTTAACTAATGACATATATTAACAACTATACTTCAAAGTCGATAGTCGATAAAACATGTACATGGAACAATCAAACCCAAAAAATGTTTTGCAATTAAAAGTTAAATGTAAACTATAAGTAGATCGCACATAAAAAACCAAACATATGTTGTAAAATATACGAAACTACAGATAACTGAGACACGACATGACAACAATTGCGCAGCCAAAGAAAACTACAAGAAACAGGGGGTGGCAAATAAGAATTCGAGTCTAAAGAAAACTTCAAGACGTTGGACATTGCAAACCAGAAAACGAAACACGAAAAAAATGAAGAGAGAAAGCATGGTGGACATGGATAGAAACTTAAGAAAACTGCAAGAGTCAGGGCATGGTAAATAACAATACGAAACACTGCAAGAGTCAGGGCATGGTAAATAACAATACGAAACACTGCAAGAGTCAGGGCATGATAAATCAGCATACGAAACACTGCAAGAGTCAGGGCATGGTAAATCACAATACGAAACACGGCAAGAGTCAGGGCATGATAGATAACAATACAAACACGGCAAGAGTCAGGGCATGATAAATCAGAATATAAACACGGCAAGAGTCAGGGCATGGTAAATAACA